>PVKH010024994.1:0-13507 GCA_004027955.1 Chaetophractus vellerosus | reverse complement strand
TCACACATCCTCCTTGGATATTAAACCAGATGCCAAAGAGCTAAGGGTTGCTGTCTATATTTGCTGATTGGAGAGATTCTTTGAGTTTTCCTCTTGACTTATTTTGTTTTTCCATTCCTTCTCTTTGGAGTTCTGGAAAAAGCTTGGGAGCGATTCATTAGTCATAGAGTCTAACTTTCAAATAAAAGAATTTCTGGCATTAGCTGAAAATAAAAGGTATTAAAAATGTAATATTGCATTCCTTATCTTTTTCATTTGCTCAACTATTATTTTTGAGTGCCTTCTAGGGGTCAGACCCCATGCTGTGCCACATTTGGGCAACAAAAGTAAAAAGAAGACAAAATCTCTGCCCTTGGACCAGTCCAAGTCAAACGTGAGAGCCAGATTTGATATCAAATAATTACAATGTGTTAAGTGTTATAATAGAGGGTGCTAAGGAGGGAGTGCCCATTTCCATCTAGAGGGGTTTTCTGGGGGGTGCTGATCATGCCTCTTCCTCCTGTGGGTTCAGGACTTCATTAAACAAATAACTGCTGAGCACTTCCTATGTGCCAGGCTCAGATCCAGGAACTTAGGGTACATCAGTGGCAAAACAAAGATCCCCACCCTTGTAGAGCTTCCATTATAATGGGGGGAAATAGATGGAAGCATCAGACAGGGATCAACATTTCAGGTTATTAGTTGGTAAAGTGGGATGGGAGAATGTGGTTTAGATTTGTGGCTGGAATCAGACTTTTTCTTCCTTGCCTCCCAAGTTCCCTTCCCTCCCACCATCAGGGTGATTCCTGCTTCATCCCTGCCCAGCCTCAGGACCTACCTTGAGAAGGCAGGCCCTAGGCTCTGACCCACAGGAGTGGAGTGGAGGATGCCCCTGTCTTGCGGGTAAGCTTAGCCTGAAAGAGAGAGCTTTTCCTAGTTTCCCAATTCACATAGCTACTCCTTTTCACTAGGAGAGGAGTGAAGGCATTCCTGATGGCGGTGGTGCAGGGAGCGAGGGGTGGTGGTGAAAGAGACATAGGACAGAGGTTCCTGCTTTCAGGACCTCGAGGAAGGAAGGGAGAGGAAAAGATCTGGGAGTGGGTATAAGGAGGTACACCCCAGGGGACAACCCTACACAGTGCGGGATGGAGCCAGTTGATAACTAACTGGCCCCTCTGTCCCTTGGGCATTCAACATGGCTCCCAGGAAGATCCCTGCAGGATTGAGCCAGTTGCCCTCAGTGGTGGCCGACTCTAGAATACCCCCTTGGAGTGGCTTTCCCTTTTTCCATATTTTACTTCTTTCGATTCCCAATTCTTTCCCTAGGTTATTTCCCAAAATACCTGCATGGAAATCCTTGAGCAGGATCTGCTTGCTAGGGCTGGGAGAGCCAGAAACTGCAATTCTAAAAGGGGTCATAATGGTGCCAAGAGCAGGACTTCATACCTGGACTTGACTCAAAAGCAGGTCCTTTCTTCCTCTTGCTGATCTTGTTCTTCTCTGCTTGTTTTTAGTGGCAAAAATCGATTCCCATTCACTGGCAGCTTCTTCTAGGCCAAGGGTTATTTTATAAAGTTTGAAAACTGGTATCTTTGGAATTTTGGGAGTCATTGCTATCAATGGTTAACTTTGGAAAGTTTTGCAAAATACTGGATTTGAAATGGTTTCCTTAAACTTGACTTGATTTGAGCTCTATTTCATGTGGTTTGCATAACATAAATGGTTGTTGAGACGGTTAATGCTTGTTTGGTTCCAAACTGTTTTTTAAACCAGACCACTCAGGCAAAATGTTTTTGAAACATTTTTATGGTATTTAAAATTAAAGAATTTTTAAACCAAACAAATTTAAACTCTTTAGAAACCTATTTATCTGAGTACCAAGTGTTCTGGATAAGTTTCAGACTATTTAACTTAAGAGAGTTAGTCAAAATGGCTTGGATTTAAGACAGATTTCAAAGCTGTGGACCTTCAAAATGGCTCATCTAGATAACATACCAAGATACATGGACCATTTTATTGTCACAAAACATTGGTTTCCTCACATATAAATATGGACTCTGGGAATAACTTCACCCTACTATGAAATCAGCTTCGTATTTTTAAAAATTAGAGCATCTGTGTAATATGCAGATAAAATTTTTAAAAAGTTTAATCAATAATATGGAAACTATTTTGAAAACTTTCAACCCAGCGCCTTTCCCCTCGTAGGGTGATGACTGTGTGGATTGTGTATCACTGGCTTTCACCAGAATTTTTTGGATGTGCCTTGTACTTGCCACTTGTGTTATCTCTTGTAATTCTCACAACAATGCCATGAAGTATATACTATTATTATCCTTTTCAAAAGAACACCCAGGGTGAAAAAAGGTTAAGTAACTTGCCTAAACTCTTAAAGTTAATAAAGGGCAAAAACAGGTTTCAGGCCTGCTGGGCTCCATATCTCAAGCTCTTAAACTGTCTCCTGCTCAGAATTCATAACTTTAACTTTCCGAACCACTGTCTTGTCCATACATTTTCCCTCATTCTAGTCTCTGCTTCATTAGTCCTCAGCCACAGAATTACCACGCACCTGCAATCATTTATCAGTTGCCAGATATAGTGCAAGTAATTTACCACTAACAACAAAGTGCTGATATCAGCTAATGATGTATGTTGAGAAAGTAGGGACTATCTGTAAAGTAATATCACTCCCACATATTTCCATTAAAAAAGTGCAATTAGAAAGCAAGAAATCGCACAATCGGATGAAGGGGAGCATGTTTGGTATCCTCTCGGATGAGAATGATCCTTGGCCAGGAATCTAACATTCTCCTTACACGTGGTTGCTCTAAGTTCAGGCCGGAGTGGAGAGGAGACGCAATCTGGAGGTGTATGGCTCAGCAATGGCACACCTGGGGAACACAACTGAGTTGCGGGACAGAGCGACACTTCTGCATGGTAACAGGAAGTCCTAACCTCTTTATGTGAGGGATAGCCTCACAAATTAAGGCCACAGTATAGGAAAAAATAAGAAAATATTTCTCCTTCTTCGGGGATGACTGTACTGACTCTGAAACTGATGTTTGTCTTTGGAAATGTGACTGGGTGTGTTTGATTTTAACAGTTAAGAGGGGGATGATAGCATTGTGAAGCCTGACTCTTACTTTAGTATACAGAATTCCAGAGCATAACAAAGACGTCCTGAAACATTTCCTGGGCCTTTGGGTGACAGAGGGCATGGTCGAATCTTGCTGGTGCCCTCCCCAACCCCCACCCAGTCTAAATGAATGAGAGGTGGTGATATTCCCTGCTGGGAAGGGACGATGGATCCAGGAATAAAGACCAATTTCTTTGGATTGGGGTAGAGTTGCTCCAGAGGCTGGTGGAGAAATTTATAGAAGTTAACACGAGCTGCTTTCCCTGAGAAGCACAGACTTGAAGACATAAGAGCAAGGCTGGGAACTGGGGTGTTCTCACAGGGCACCCCCGAAAGCCTTACATACCGGCCAATTCAGAAAATCATTTGTTTTCTCACTAATCCATTACATTTGCCTTTTGTAGATCAGAAAGAAAAAAAAAAAAAGTTCTGCCCCTCCAAATTGCACCCTAATTAAAATAATTTGTCACGGACAGATACATCCTAAGTGCTTGTTAGGGCTCATCTACCAGAATTAAATCATTTTGCCTCTGGCCTGGTATAAACCTGTTAAATTAAGTGAAGAATTAAGACAATTATACAAATAATTTAGCCTTCAAATATAGTCTTCCTTGAAAAATTCAGCTAATTAAGGCAAAGGATTTTTTTTTTTCACTTTTCTCCAAATGGCTTTTTGTTATGTTAATACAACTATTTGCTGTGGGAAGAAATGCTGCTGGTAGTGGGAGAAATTATAATTTATTATAATAAATAAATATTTATTAATAATATTAATTATTTATTTATAATAAATAAATAAAAAGACTGGCTGCATTTCTGAAATCCAGGAAAAGGGCTAATTTCATTTTAGAAGTGGGTAGCTCTTAAGTGAAGGAAAACACCTTGAATAGCCTTCATGGATCTTTTAGACTGAGGAAGGTAAGACCTCCTGGCTGAATCTGATTGGGCAAGAGTAAATTGCTCTGGATATAATGTCATAAGAATTAGGGTTTAAGAAGCTGATCTCTGGAGCAGAGTGGAGAGCTCCGGAGAGAGAGGGGGCCTCCAAAATGAAGGAAACCACAATACTCCCATAAGGTGTTCCCCATGGCATAGAAAGCCTGAAAGGTTTTAGGGGAGAAATGCCAAGTATTAATTTTTGAAAATATATGGCTGCATGTACATTTGCTTGTTTTGAGAGAACTAAGGCAGACAATATGGAAAGATCAAGGATAAATGTGAAATTTTGATTCAGGAGCCAGGTTGCCTTTGTTTAAATCCGAGATCCAACACTTCCTAGTTGTATAATTTTGGGCAGGCAAGTTCTTTACTTTTCTGTGCCTCAATTTCCCCAATTACAAGCTTAAGATAATAATGATACCCACCTTATAGAGTTGTTGAGGGGATAACATTTGTAAAGGGTTTACACAGTGTTTGGCCTAGAATAAGCACTTTATATGCACTGTACTTATTAAATATTTTTTTAAATCTTCTCTTAACCCTACTTTGTCCACCAGCTACTGCTCTGTTTCTTTTATCTCTTGTACAGCACAACTCATTTAAGCTTTGTTTATACTCTGTCTCCAAGTCCATTCTTAGCATTCTCTCCTTAACCAGTGTTTCTCAAGGTTTATTTCATTATTGTCCCCCTAAGAACCATTTTTAGACTTTTTTTTCCCAATAGCCTTCCCCCTCTAATGAAATTTTAGTGTCATAAATATACTATATAGCTTTATATACTATATGAATCTACGCTTATACATGAAAACAGGGTAATATTTTTTCATCCCCCCCAAACAAACTTTTCCCTACTTGGAAGAGGTACTCCCACTGAGAATGCAAATGTTTAATCTACTCCAGTCCTTCTTTTGCCTCCACCATGAAGCTGTTTTTGTTCAAGGTCAAATCACTGGCCTTCATGCTGCTAAATCTGGTGGTCAATTCTCAGTCTCTGTTATACTAGATCTCTCACCAGCATTTGAGAGCTGATTGCGTCCTCATTCTTGATATGCTTTCTTCACTTGCCTTCTATTAATAAGGCACCCCACCCTCTTGATTTCCCCCCTTACTTGCTGGTTGCTCCTTCTCAGGTCCTTGCTGGTTCATTTCTTCTCCTCTTCTCCTTAATGTTGAAAACTCAGCCCTTAATCCTCTTCTCTGTCTCACACCCTCAGTGACCTCATCTGATAAAGTGGCTTTAAATTCCATCATATACCAGTGACTCCCAGCTTTAGGTCTCCACCAAATATCGCTCCTGGACTCCAGACTAATATATCCAACTACTTACCCTCCACTTGGATGTCTAATAGATCTCCGCACATTAACATGTTCAAGGTTAACTTTCAAAATTCTTCCCCCAAATCATTCTATCCTCTCTCTCTCTCTCTCTCTCTCTCTCTCCCCTCTCTCTCTCTCTCTCTCTCTCTCTCTCTCTCTCTCTCTCTCTCTCTCTCTCTGCGCCCAATCCATGATGAAATCCTGATCGCGAAATACATTCAGAATCTGTGACTAGCTTGGTGGAAGCCGTCATCTCGTTCCTGAATTACCCCAATCCCCTTCTAACTGGGCTTTTTGCTATAGCGCCTGGCCTTTCTATGGTCTATTCTCAGCCCAGTAGTCTGAGTGATCCTGCTAAAACACAAGTTAGATCATGTTACTCCTCTCCTCAGAACCCTCCAGTGGCTCCCCATCTTACACAGAAGAAAACCCAAAGTCCTGATTGTGGCCTTGCAGACCCTACATTTCTAGCCTTTTGACCTTCCTCCTCTGTCTTGTCCACTCTGTTCCAGTCACCCAGGACGCCATCCTGGCTGTTCCTCTAACACACCAGGTGCCCTCGTGTCTCGTGGCTTTTGCACTGGCTGTTCCCTCTCCTTGGAATGCTCCTCCTCCAGGAATCCTCATGGGTCCCTCCTTCACTTCCTTCAAGCCTTCTCAATGCACACTTCTTGTCCACCTATTTAAAATGGTAACATTCCTTACCCTCTTCACTCCTGAGCTCCCTTACTTGATCTATTTTTTCATAGCATTGACTATTTTTTAATATGCTATGTCATTTTCTTTCCTATTTATTATTGTTTATTGTCTGTCTCAACAAAATATAAGATCCATGAGGGCAGTGATTTTTGTCTATTTTGTTCACTGATGTATCCCAAGTACCTAGAATGATGCTTGGCACATAATAGGTGCTCAGTCAATATTTGTTGGAGAATGACAGTCTCCCCACCATCCCTGACTTCATGTCCTTCTGTGTAGTATATCCTTCTGAGGATGTTCTATGCAATACAAACATATAATAATACATTTAAACAAATTCTTGTATTTTTTTGCCATAATTGTGTTGGTTACAACCTTCAGGAAGACTGCTATACACAAATTTAGAGGTACTTGGAAGGACTGGAGGAATAGGATGGTGTTTGGTGTATGGCAAGTATTATGGAAAGAATGCAGGAATCAAGAGATAAGTCAAGGAATGAAGAGAAACAATTCAACAGAAACACAAAATCAGGGTGAGAGTCAGCCAGAAGAAACATAAGGCCTTCAGAATTCTCAGCGTTTTTTGGGTAATGGTATCAATTCTGGTTACCTATTCATTTATTATTCTATTTAAATGATAAATGAAAGAACCACGGTCCCACTAAGGCTGGAAGACTTGGTGATATCTGGACAGCAGATATCTTGATGAGAATAGAATTGCCTGATTCTTCACTTTATTTTGCTGATATAAATATAATGGGGGTCAAACTCCCAAGTAACTTATCTCTAGGTTATACACTCTTCCTTTTCTATTGCTTATGTGATAAGGTCTCTGTTGTGATGGCTGAGACCAAAGGTATGGAAGGAAGAGGAAAGGAGATTGTAGGATTGGCTAAAATCCTTCAAGATCTTGCTGTACTGGGTCCAGAGATGCTCCATATTTCCTTCCTTGCTGATGTGGTGGTCGAAAACATGGGGATTCAGACTCCAACCTCAGGACTGACCTCAGTTGCTTTTACAGCAGCATAAAGTGTGTTTTCTTCTGGCTGAAATGCCTGGGATTGCAGGTCTGGAACATGTATTAGTGGAGTAATGTCTGGGGAGAAAAGGACGATAACATGGAAACATTGACTGCTATAGCAACAGCTGGAAAAATAAACAACTCCCCCCCCTCCCCCAGGGAAATCATAAGGTTTGGCCTTGTGGCAACATTAGGGGGAGGGGAAATATATAATACAACAAGTTAAATCTTGTGTTTGGCTTGATTTTTTTTCTCCTATGCTGAAGAGATTTGCTAAGTGCCTCATTGAGCAAATGGAGGCAATTATATGTCATTCAAAACCCCACATGCCTCTCTAGACATTTTTTAAAACAAAAGTAATTCAGAATGTATGAATTGAGAAGTCAAAAATCACCCCTCTCCCTTCCCATGCTCAGTTTTTTGGGGCAACCACTACTAACAGGAACCATCATAAAATTCCCGTATACATACAAACATATTGCTAACTGGCTTTTATTTGTTTTTGTTTTTGTTTTTTTTGAGTGGATGGGACTTGGTAGGGTGCAATCAGTAGACAGCACAATTTTTCCTCCATTGCCTACTTCAAATGTGCTTTAACGATTTTCCTTTTCAACCTCTTGGAGGAATCTCGGATGACCTCATAGCTTTCGGATCTCTGTCAGGCATTAAAAAGTCTAGTCTGACATAAATTACAACTTTAATTTCTTATCTAATTCAAAGTTTCTTTCCTTACCAATCCTTTCCCCCAAAACCAGCTTAGTCCTGACCTGATGGGGAAAGAGAGGGGTAGTGGTGGTATGATCTGTTCTTTCAAACTCCTGACGCCCACTTTCCTTTGTGGCTTTTGGCTCCTCCAGGACAGGGAAGAGGAAATTAGAACAAAACGGGCAAAGCCTTACTTAATTGGCACTTTTAGAGTCTGTGTGGCAGATGCCCAAACGCTTGGCTCTTTGGAGATCCTGCAACCCTCAGCCCACAGGGAATTCTTCTTTATACCATTTGATGACCTTATTGCTCCCCAAACCTGGACCCTTATCCCTGGGGATATACCCTGGAGTCTACTTGTAATTTAGCCCTATTCATTTTTCACAGTTTCTTTGGCTGAATATTACCCATAGACCTAGGTAAGAACAGTGCCAGCTCTGGCTCCATGCATTAGAGAACTCTGCTCTCACCCTCTTCTACCTGTAGCTCTTTCAATGGGTTCTACCTGTAGCTCTTTCAATGGGTTGCAAAATCATCAGGCCCAAGAGGATGTTCCCACCTGGACCTCAAACACCTCTTCTAGACTTTGTTTTGGGTAAGTGGAGTCCCAGAATTCTCTTATCTCAAACCCACTTCCAAGGCCTTTGTGGTCTTCTTCCCCAAGTTCACCTGGGCCTTGCTGCAGGTGTGTGTACCCCTAGGCCCGAAGGGTGGCCAAGGAGTGCTGTTTGCAGGAGATGTGGATGGACCTTGTATGTGTGTACTAGACTACAACTCCAGGGATGAGAGGAGATGAGAAGCTTGTCAGAACCAGCTCTCACTGTGCCTCCATATTCAGGAATGAGCTCCAAGGACTACAATAATCCTCAACTTGAACCTGGCCTTCCAGGTTATTCTGAAGATATATTTGTCAATATAGAATGATAGAACATTTTAATATAATTTGTAATCATTTAGACATAAGGTATGTAGGCCTCAATTTATACTCATGATATGGGCTCTGGAAATATCAGCGGTGGTTGTGACTTGGTCCATGGCCGTGACTTAGTTCATGGGAAAATTTGGACCATGAGACTCATTGCTTAGGTCCATGGGACATGCCCCACCTTGGAAGTATAAGTGGTTTCTGCCGCTGCCCTCTCTTCTCTCAGCATCAGCGGTAGCGCCATCCTGCTTGCTTCCTTTTATTTCTCCAGGCTAGAGGTAAACATTTCTATCTCCTTGTCTGTACCTCTCAAACTTTCGGGGACACATTTCTGATCCTCCCAGGAACCCTTTGCACTCTGCTCAGGTAACAACAAGGGATGGGCTTGTGAGTTGTTCCCAGGACACATCAAGCTGAAGTTTGAGATGCAGCCACTCCTCTTGGCAGACAATCCCAGATGCCTGAGTGGTTTTCTTGGGGAACATATCTTTGGGAGCATTTCAACCCCAAGCTGAAATTAATGACAAGTATCCATGCATTCTAAACAGAAGTAAGTAAGCCATGGTAAGCCAAAACACAAAGGACCTTCCTATTGTTTTCAGCTTTGGGCTTTAACAGATTCCAAAGACAATAGGAAAAGTCCCTTCAAGTAATCTGTTACACTTAAGTACATATTCTTTTATATTCTGAATTTACCTTTCTCATTTGAATGACAGTTTATAAAGTTCTTCAACAACTGCAACAGCTGCATAGCATTCCACGTGGTAACCTAATTTATTTAACCATTCTCATATTGATAGTTATTTAGGTGGATTTTGGATATTACAAGTAATGCTGCAATGAATGAGTCTTTAGCATACATCCTTGTGCCCTTATACAAATATTCTTAGAAGTGTGATTGCTGTGCCAAAGGGTACCACATATTTACAGTTTGATAGGAAGCACGTTTTTTGTTTTGATAGGCATAGCCAAATTACCCTTCAAAAGTTATAACAATTTACATTCCTACTAAAAGTATCTGGGAATATTCTATTCCCAAAACTTTTGACACACTATCAAAATAATCTAATCTAATCTAATCTAATCTAATCTAATCTAATCTAATAATGGTGGAAAATTATATCTCATTGCTATTTTAACTTGCATTTCACAGATCACTAACAGGTTGAGCACTGTTTCATACATTTTCTAGTGATTTGTAATTCTGTGAATTATGTTTATATTCTTTGATAATTTTCTTTTTATGAATTTAGAACTCTGTGCTTTAGTCATAATAACTGCTTGATTATAAAATATGTTGCAAATATTTTCTCCCAGTCAGTCATTCTTAAGATGATTTCCTCATAAATAGACAGGTTGTTGAGCTCAAAGGCTTATTCTATCTGTTTGGAATATAAAGCAATGGAGTGTATTAGTCAAAGGAGTCTAGCTGCAATGACAAATTACCCCAAATTACTGTAGCTTCACTCAGAAAAAATTTTCTACTGTTGTAACTGTCCAATTTGGGAGTTCCTGAGTGGGTGGCTCTTTCCCAAGTGGTGATTTATAGACCCAAGTTCTTTTCATCTTGTGGCTCTGCCTTTTTCTAGATTCTTGAAGTTTTCTCCATTCAGCTGGCAGATGGGAAAGAGAGAAAGAACAGCATATTTCACAAGATGTTTATTGCCCAGATATCACTTCTATTAGCAGTGAGGTCTAGCCATGCGCCTACAGGAGAAGGTGAACACACTGCAGTAGAGCAGGCTGATATTACAGAAAATATACTTAACTTCTCCAGATTTCATTGTGTTCATGAATGACTCATCCTTGTTTCTATGTTTGATGAAACTTTAGAGGGGCTGAGACTCAGTTCTGTGAGAAGGTCAAGTGAACAGGGAATTTGGTACTGGTAGAACATGCATATGGTGGGTCCTTTGGCCATCTTGGAGAATGCATCCCACCACATGTGTTGCTGAAACTGAAGAGTTTGACAATAAAGTACACATGGGTAGCAACTAATGGGGTATTGGAGTTAGACAAGAGCTGGGCAAGGACCTGACTGATGTTCTGGTCCAATCTCTTATACCTCAAAGTTCTCCCAATATTTTCAGATATGTCAAACATTACCAAAAAGTCAGGTTGCAGTGTGTGGGGCCTTATATAGAGCAGGGGTTGGTCAAGACACTAGTGCAGAACAACGGACCTGTTTTTCCTCACCCAATGCAACTCCTTCTAATTCAACAAGCAGGAGGGGAAGATAGTTATTGAGGGAAGTGTTAGACTGTTTAATTCGCTTCTAAAGAACAGTTTCAGTTCACAGCTGATGCCATTCCCCCTTTGACCAAGCCTTGATTTCCTGCACTTTATTAGGGCACATCTGGGAGAAGAACAATGACTCTTCTAATCCAAAAGGACAGTTGTAGAAGAGAAGTTCAAAGGTAACCAAAAAAGAGACAATTTCTTAAACTTTTTCCGTCAGGGAACTCACACGAGGCTATAATCCATGTTTTATTCAAGATTGTTTCTGTTGCATGCAAGCAAATCCCCAATATCTACAATGGATGCATCAAGTTGAGAAGTCCCCCTAGATGACTGAAGCCCCACAATGTTTGCCCAAGTTGGCAATATTATCTTATTTTGTTGTGTTGTTTCTTTTTTTTTTCATTTCACACTGTTTTGAGATCTATCCCTATTCCTAGATGTAAATGTAGTTTATTATTTCTGATGGTTGAATAATATTTCATTACATATTTATGCCAACCCCTTTGGAGGTGGATATCTAGGTTGCCACCAACAACTAACTCCAGTTCCCAGCTATCTGCTTGCTAAAAGTATATCCTTTAGACATACTGACCAATGGAACAACATTGAGAGCTTGTCAAGAAAGTGAAAAGGCAACCTACTGATTGGGAGAAAATATCTGGTAACAATTTATCCGATAAGGGCCTAATATCCAACATATATGAAGAAATCATACATCTCGAAAATAAAAAGACAACCCATTTAAAATATGGGCAAGAGATTTGAACAGACACTTTTCCAAAGAAGAAATACAAATGGCTAAAAAGCACATGAAAAAATGCTCAGCAACACTAGCTATTAGGGAAATGCAAATCAAAACTACAACGAGATATCATCTTACACCTATTAGACTGGTGGCTATTCAAAAAAAAAAACAGAAAAGTACAAGTGTTGGAGAGGATATGGAGGAAAGGGAACTCTCATCCACTGCTGGTGGGAATGTAGAATGGTCCAGCCATTGTGGAGGATGGTTTGGTGGTTCTTCAGGAAGCTAACTATAGAACTGCCATATGATCCAGCAATCACACTGCTGGGTATAAACCCAGAAGAACTGAAAGCAGGGACACAGATATATGCACATCGATGTTCATAGCACCATTATTCACTATTGCCAAAAGTTAGAAGCAACCCAATTGTCCATCAACAGATGAATGGATAACCAAATTGTGGTATATGCATACAATGGAATATTACTCAGTTGTAAGAAGGAATGAAGTATTGACACATGGGACAACATGGGTGAATCTTGAATACATTATGTTGAGTGACGTAAGTGAGTCACTAAAGGACAAATATTACATGAACCTCACTGATATGACCTAAGCAAATTGAGCAGACTCACAGAGATAGAGTCTGGAAGATAGGTTATCAGGAGACAAGACAGGGAGTAGAGTGTGGTGAGCTAATGCTCAATATGGGCAAAACCTATGATAAGGTGGAAGGGGGTAGTTTGGCAATGGGTAAGGGTGATAGTGGTACGGGATCTGAGTGGAGTCGACTGTGCTGAAATGTGAGGATGAGTAGGGTAGGGGAGTTAGTTGGACTATCCATGGAACTGGGGGGAGGGTTAGAGAAAGAAACAGGTGAACTCTGGGGATTTGTAGGTCTGTGGTTAAAACTACACTGGTGGGAATGTTCTTCTGGCAAATATGGCAGGGGAGATTACTCGTGTTGGGTGTTGGATATGGGGGTGTATGTGGGATAGGGTGCATCTGGGGCAGGTTTCTATGGGATAGGAAATTGTTCATCTTGTCATAGGGTGTTATCTCAGTGGGTGGAGACCCACACAATTAACAAGAAAATATTAAACTTCCATCCTGGGGAGTCCTGCTATGTGCTCAATAAGAGGGGCAAGAATTTCTTGAGAACATAGGCAGTGCCAAATAAAAGAAAACAGACCAATATGTCAAGCTTTCAATAATAATGCATGGAGCTATGAACCTTATTCTTCAAAAATATAAATTTAATGGTTACCACAGTTTTGAGGGGAGGGGAAGGGAAGAATAGGTGGAACATAAGGTATTGGAATTGTTCTACATGATCTTGAAATGACTCATACAGGCCATTATACATTTTGTCAAAACCTATAAAAGTGTATGTGCAAAATACAAACCATAATGTAAACCACTGACCATGGTTAATAGCAATGCTTCAATATTTTTTCAGCAATTGTAACAAATGTACCATACTCCTATAAGATGTTATTAGTAGGGGAAAATGTGAGAGGGGAGGGTGTGGCATATATGGGAATCCCTCATATTTTCTGTGTGACTTTTCTGTAACCTAAAGTGTCTTTGAAAATAAAGTAAAAAAAAAAAAAAGACATTGGGGGAACATACAGAAGACATTGTCACTGTACATAAAAGATAATAGATCTTATGGTGATGAAACACACAATGCAAAAAAAATTGTATATTTTGTTTGTTTAATTGTTATTTTTTAAATTATTTTTATTCATTTATTTTTGGCTTTGTTTTGGATTGTCACACCTGTGGCAGGGGAGGAT
>PVKH010024993.1:0-13513 GCA_004027955.1 Chaetophractus vellerosus | reverse complement strand
GCACAAACCCACAGTAAAGCTCTCTACCAGAGAAAAAGCAAAATTTTTGAAAAGGTTTTGTTCGAGATTCTTAGTTGTAGACAACAGAATCTACTCTGGCTACTTTCAGGGGAAAAGAGCGTTATTAAGAATGTTAACCCTTCAGAGATTTCACTGGGAAGGCAGAAAGAACAGAGTCAAGTCAAAGCTCACAGAAAAATAAAAAAACAAAACGCTGCACTTCCCCCATCCTCTCTCACACACAAACAAACCAAGCAGCAGAACTGTTCTCAATGAGTAAATTCACTGCTTCTGCAATCAACAGAAGATGTCAAGACCTGATTTCACCGCAGTTGCTAAATGTCATTTCAGTTTCAGGAATTCTACCTTGCTCTGTCCCCTACAACCCGGACACTCCTGAAGCCAGCAATATCAGCAAAATGGAAGCCCTATGCAAAGACGAGTCCTCACAGTGATGTCTTTCACAGCGAAGATCACTTAGAAGTATAGGACTGGGGAAGCCTAGGCCACATGTATCCATCTCGGCTGCAAGAGAGACTGAGCATTTGAATTCTGGCTTCTGAGTTGAGGGAGTAGGAATTGTTACATGTGAATTTCCCCAGACATGGAAAGCATATTTAAAAGATGCCACCCGGGCAGCCACGAATATGAAATGGATCCATTATAAACCTATTCAAAAGAAATAAGGAGTCAGGGATCACTCCCAGCAGTTTGGCTCAGGGAAGCAGGTGAATGGTGGTGTCCTTACAAAGAAAGGGAGGGCTGGGGGAAGAGTAGGTCAGTGCAGGTGATGAGGAGAATGTGAGTTTAGTGTTAGAAGTGTTGGGTTTGAGGTGCCTGTGAGATATGTAAATGGAAGTATTTAATTGAATATTTGAGCCTGGGAGCATAGATGAAAGGTCAGAATTCTAGAAAATGCCTGGATGGCATCAGAATATAGATGCATTTGGGTCTGTAGGAGAGGAACAGATTGTCCAGGGAGAGAACACTGAGTGAGAAGAGGGGGTCTGTGGAGCCAGGGATTGCTGAGACCAGAGAGGCTGGGCAGAAGAGGAAGAGTCAGCCCTTTGTTGTTAATGGAACTGCAATTCTGCCAATGACCTAAGTTCCAAACCTCATGGTCTTTCCTATCCTCCCTCTTCCTTGACCCCTACATCTACTCAGTGTCATCATATTGACAATACTGGTGACAAGCTAAATCAGGGGTGATGGCAGTCAGGTGAGGTTGTGATAAATTAGAAATGATCAATATACCTGAAACTAAGTTAGCCCTTAAATATTAATATGAAGCCTGGCTGAAGGAATGGTCCCTGTGTTAAACTGCATCAGTGTGCCTGAAGATGAGAACAAGAGGGATCAAATGGTGTTTTTCAGTATTTACAGCCCAACATTTATATTAATCATTTACTAACGAATTTTTAATGATAATAATCCATCATACCATTTGTGTGTTATGAAAAGCAACTCTAGGCTTTTCCTTCCTCTGGTGAGTCTATTTTTGAATTTACTAGTGACAAGTAGCACAGCTGGGTGAGCTTTTCTGCAGTGCCAAAGTGGTCCTCTGATCTCTAGGGTTTCCTGCATAATTAGAAATTTTACGCTTTACTCTTGTTTCTTTTCTATTTCCCATTTACCAAAGTGGATGAGAGAAAATTACAAAATGGTGAAAAGAGTTAATGCAGCTGGTGATAAGTTGGGAGGATGGTCTTAAGTAGGACACTAGGTAGGTAGGAAGAGAGGGGAGAAAGAATAGAAAAGGCATAGGATTATTTTGACATTATCAGACTTAGTTGAGGTTTGGGGTAATTGAATTAGCTCTGACAAATGGGATGATTGTTTTGAGTATGAGACATCAAAGTTGTGTCTCTGATACCTGGTTTCTACAAGTTCTTGAACATGTGCCCAGGGTCTTTTACAGTAAAGGAACATGCCTTGAAACTATCAGATGAAGGTGTGCCAGGAACTAGCAACCTCATGAGTCAGTTGGGCCTGACATTCATAGGCTCATAATGTCATAAGGACATGACCTGAAGCTTCAGCATGGTTTTCTCAACTAAATACCAAAACATATGCATCTTTGGAGAGTCCTCCACTTAGCCCCAACTTCAATGAAACTGTAATGTCCAAATTTTAGTTGCAGCTTCTTCTCCCTATGTACTGATAGCCCAGAACAGCTGTTTGGAAGTTCATCTCCATTCTCACACTTGACATTGGATCACTGGCCAACCCATTACATCTATATTCCAGTTTTGTCCTTTTTTTTCAAAGAAAACAAAACATCCTTCTGAAGCAGGCTAGTAAAATAGGGAATCAATAGACGGATCTGGAACCTGGCAAAAAGTCCACGTGGATTTCAATACCCCAAAGATGGCTGCTGAAAGACTGTCACAAGATTCTACCATTCAGAATGAGATTTCCTCTGGAAGCCAGGAGAAGCCCCAGATCTTCTCCAGGGGCCTTATCATTGTGTCCCCCTGGGGGAATGACAGGTGGGGTAATCAATCAAAACAGCAAACAGCTGGAACTCCTCCCATGCCATTAGCAAAGGGTCGGAATAATTAATGGTTTAGAAAGCAAGCGCAAAAGCCTTTTGCTCTCTTGCCTTTTGACCCCTGTTCTTGCCTTGTGCGCCCTGCTCTCGCCTTGTCCCCCAGCTTGGATCAACATACAAGTAAAACCTGGGCATTTATAATCAATAATGGGAAATTGTAGTCTGTAAATTGGTCCTCTTTATCACTCTTCAGTTCCTTCCTCTCTACCTGGGACCTATGATCTGTTATTTTCTCCCATTTCTCTTCCCTCCCTACCTTAATAAATTACTGGTCTAATCAATATGCTGTGCTCTTGAAATTCATTTCTTGCAGTTTAGCCAAGGACCCAGACAAAATCTGGCTACACTTCTTTAAAAAATCTTGTTAAGATTGAGAGGGGCGGGGTTTTCATAGCAGATTCTGGCCTGAGTGCCCTGAGCCACCTTTGAGGGGCTTACAAGCATTATTTCAATTCAATGTTCCTAACAGGGGCCGGCTCGATAGCCCAGTGGATAGGGCGTCGGCATACCACATGGGAGGCCCTGGGTTTGGTTCCCGGGGACCTCTCCTAGCGGGCAGACCGCCTTGAGAATGGCAAGCCGCCATGGGCGGGCCGGAGCCGCCGTGGGCAGGGCAAGAAGCTGCCACGGACATGGCAAGATCCGCCACGGGCAGGGCAGGTCGCCTGTGGATGGAGCGCAGCCAGCCACCCGCGAACTGAAAGCCGGCCGTGAATGGAAGCAGAAGCCTCCCACAAGCGGGGAAAGCCGCGCCTGCGCAGTGACCAGTCTAGGCGTGTCGCCGCAGCGGGGGGGAACGGGAGATATGTAATAAAATAAATAAATCTTTAAAAAAAAAAAAATGTTCCTAACAATCTTGCAAAGTAAGTACTATTATTATTCCCTATTTATATTGGAAGAAATAGAGGCTGAGATGTGTTATGTGAATAGACCAAGATCATACAACTAATGACCAGCAGAAAAGAGGGTTTGAATTTCTGTAGCTTGCTGGCAGAGCACACGCTCTTAAAAGTGACACAACACTGCCCCCTCGTGACAAAATGAAGTTCACCTTTACAACCAGCAGGATAAAAATGAATGTGCATCAGTAAATAGTGGCACAGGAGACAGATACTGAGCCTTGCTTAGAGAAGTCCCTATTTGAATTGTTTGCCCAACCCCACAAGAACTAGGCTTCCCCGTTAAACCTCTCTACCTAGCTCTTCCATAAGAAGTTCTTTTCCTAGCTTCTTTTACTCTCATGAAGGCTGAATTTCTCCTATGGTTCTTGCAAGAAAAACAAAACAAAACACAAGACCACGCTGCTTAGTTCTTTAAATTCTGTACCAGCCCAAACAATAGTGGCCACTCGAGGACATTTCCCCTGAGCCCAGAATCACACTATATAAATATTGTTTCCCATTATGAATTTATTCTTCTAGATTTTCTATATCTCACTTTTCTTTCATCTCTGCCCTGCCTATTGGCTTTTAGTCCGATAACTATTCACTTCGACTAACTGGACTGGAGGTTGTAGAGCAGCCCCCGGACTCCCTGGCCCCCGCAATCGAAGCACTCAATCCCCCAGCTGCAGGCAGTGCTGGCTGCTGACACAGGAGCTCATCCCCTAGAATCTCCTTATGCTCCTTGTGCTGCCTCGCCAATGTCACACCCTCCGTGGAGGCAGTCCACAGTCCACAGATGGGGAGGTCCAAAGGCCGATCCCTCTCGCACCCATCAGCCCAGCACCCGCTTTCGAGGCCCCTGTTCAATTGCATTGCAGTTCCCTTTCTCCCTCTGCCCAGCCCTGCTTCCCTCAGCTCCTTTGCAGGTGTTGTTCTCGAGAACCCCTCCTAACAAACCTCCCAGAGAGTCTGTTTCTTGGGGAACTGACCTAGGAGAATACACATCTCTAAATTTCAGCCCTATTTACAAATACTGTCACTTAAAATAAAGTGCAGGAATGCAAAGTAGAGATATGTACCAGAAAAGTACACGGATACAAAGTACAGAGCATGCGGAAGGGAAACTAACATATGAATCAGGGGTCCATGAATCAGTCCTCCTCATGCTGGTAGAAGTGTGTGATAATTTCACATTTTACAATTGTCATCATATCATACAAATACCCGGCCCTTCAGTTTTTTTCATCTCTAAATAAAGGGATCTAATTAGATGTTTTCTATGACCACTTCAGACAGAGCCCAAAACTTTACCTCAAATCCTCATAGTGAGAGCTCTTATCATCTTTCCTACAGGGTTGCGTTCGAAGGTTTTCTGTTTGTTTTTTCCTCAAGCTGTTCACCTTGTCTTCTGATACAGTGATTGGAGACACAGTTCTTTCAGTTATGCCAGCATCAAATGTGTGCACAGCATGGCTTAACTGTAGGAAACCACTGGGACAATAACATTTTGATTCCTCTTTAGGAAAAAATGTCTTTTAAGATGATGCTAAAAACTTTTACTAGGAAAAACTCACTTAAACCACATTAGCATTAAGTGCTTTAGTCTCAAAGATCCCAACGCAAATTGCTCCATTGCTTTTCAGCACCATCATACCTCCTGGGATCCCTGAGGACCTTCCTGCCCTTTTGGTCTCTTCTTAGAATGGAAATATCAGAATAAAGATGTGGACCATGTTGGGGAAGACGAATCACTGTTAAATGAGAATTCTCAGTCTCACTGTTAAACCTCCAGAACGTGGCTTGTGTAGTCCTAAGAAAGTGTTAATTAAGTTATTTTATCTTTATTATTATTAATTTCCATTATAATTAATTAATACAGATGGAAAGAGAATGGTGAGATAAAGGTTAAAGTTCTTATATTCAGCTGTTCTTTGCCTCACAAGTGTGGAGGACAGAAAAACAGATTCAGTCAGATTAACACTCTGTGTGGCTTCATACCCACTAAAGAAAGCTGGCAGAAGAGTCAGTCAACAATAATACAGTTGTCAAGAAGTGCCTTGATGGGCTCTGACCTTCTGTCCTTTTGCTTCTTGCTCTTTGTTGAAGGGTAGGAGGAACTTCCGGTTCTACTGAACATTCACAAGTTACAAGACTATCCTATAAGCCTGGGAGTGGACAGTGTGTAACTGATGACAATGAATACAATTATGTACTTAAAGAGTGTAATAATTATGGGAATCCTCATTAGCACAGTATTCAGAGCAAATGTTGGATAGCAGACTCAAAAGCAGCTCAAGGTCTGCTCCTCTTGGGGTCCTTTAATTGGAGAGTAACTCAGGAGGTGCAGAGGAGGTGCTAACAAATGGCCTGAATGTGTATAGATACATGTGTGCATATATATATATATATATATATATATATATATACAGTCATCAAAATCCCACTAATTCAAAAGCAAAAGAGGTGGCTCTGTCCCTCTTCTTTCAAAAGGTCCTCTTTAGGAAGCAGACCTTTTAAATGACGTAACCTATTTTGAAAAGTTCTGGAGTGAAGGGGGTTTTCAGAAACATAGAACAGAAACTGAATGATGTCCCCTGGAGTCATGCAAGGTAGCAGGGCTGGAGAAAGCAAACAGGCTGATTTGTTCAAGGACATGAACACTCTAAAAAAATAACCCTATTTGTAGTGTTCAAATTATGGAAGGAAATGAGTAAACCTGGATCAGTGATTTTATAGTTAATTAAAGATTCTTGAAAAAAACATTACAAATAATTATAACTTAGCAATTCCACTCCCTCGTATTTACCTTAGGAAATAAAGCTATGGACTCAGATTTTAAATGGCTATTCACCTAACACAACTTTTTACTGTAAAATATGAAAATATATGATCATGCAAAACTGAGAGACTAGCCACCAAAATAGCACTGAAGAAGGATATGAGACAGGAAATAGTTCAGGATGGTGCATTATCTGAAAACAGTAAGCTACTAAACAATATGTTTCCTAAATATCATAAATATATATACAGTAGGGGTTTGTGACAGACGCTAACAGTTTTAGCCCTAATTAGGCATAAATTAAGCCCCACAAAACATATTGGCGACTGGCTTCTGTTCTCTGCTTAGCCCCACATTATCAGACTGGGGCAGGCTAAGACTCTCATCCTCCAGGGAAGGGGAGAATATTTTGAAGAGTGAGGATGGATAGGGAAACACAGACCCACCTCAGGAAGCTGAGAGGGAGCGAATGAATCCTTAGAACCCCAGAATTCTCCAGGCCCAACTACAATTCTAGGGATGGGAACAATTTTTATACCCATTTTCAGATGTAGACACAGAGAGGATTACTTGCCCAAAATATAAGTAGAGAAGTCAAGATATGATCCCAGGTAATTTGTCTCTAGAGCTTGAAATCTTAACCACACACAAATCTACTCTGGCATAAATAAAATAATGAAGGACATTAACACACACACCACACTTACCTTACAGTTAAACACAACTAGCAAATAAACATATGAAAAATCTTTATCAGTGATCAATTAGGAAAATAATTTAAACCACAGTGAGATGCCATTTAACAACCACTAGAGAAGCAAATATTAAAGCATGACAATATTGGTGAAAATGTGGATAACTGGGAAATATTATTCACTGCTGAGAGAAGTATAAAGAGGTACAGACAGTTTGGAATATAATTTGGCATAATCTATTAATTTTGAAGATGCATATATCCCATGACACAGCAGTCCTAGCCCTGGAGAAACTTTCTAGCAGCTCTGTTTGAGAAAGGGAGGAGGGGGAAGTAACTGTATTAGAATTCTCCAGAAAAACAACACCTATAGGGGACATATATATCAGTATTTTGATCTTTTAGCTTTGTTTAATTTATTTCCAGCCAGTTATTCCTGTTTTAGACAGCTTATGCTAGCAAAAAAAGGGAAAAAAACCTGGATATACAATTTAAAAAAGTATATATTCTTTCATTTAGATCATTTGCTTTTGTTTTGGTTGTTATTAATAAAGCAGTACAACTTACTATTCAGAAATTGAAAATGTGCCCAAAGAGAAGTAGGAAAAAATCTACTCATAAACCCATCATCCAGAGATAAGAATTATTAACTAACACTTTTGTCAAAATCCTTTCAGATCATTTTCATTAATGTCTATAAGGTAATATAAAAATGATATTTTGTTATACATGTTTTAAAATCTATCTTAATTTATTTAGTTAAACTAAACCAAAGGGCAAAAAACTTTTGAAACTGCTCCCTCTTTCTTTTCTTCTGTATATTAAGGGATTTGGAAAATAATTCAATCTTTTCCCCAAGCCATTAAAAGAGTAGAGCTTGAATGGAGAAAAGCTTTTGTTAAGAGTGTCAACTTTAATCAGTTGGTAGAGGTTGCATGAACTCTGTTTTGAGACACTTAGTGAGAATGCATCTGAGCTGTGAATTATCGGCCCACACCCAGGGCTCCGAAGAGAGAGGCATAGTGAAAGCACTCATGCCTTCTAGCTGCCATCACAGCCTACATGGCCTCTTTGTTGTGTTAGCTCCCCTCTATTATCTCTATTTCCCCAGCTAAGTGCTCTCGAACACTCTTTTCTACATTCTGAATCTTTCTTTATTGTGACCATTTGAAGTTGGAAAGACCCCAGCAAATCCTGTTTTTAAAGCTGGTCCATTCCTGTGGGTGTGAACCTATTGATTAGGTTACTTCTGTTAAGGGCCTTTTGATTAGATTACTTCAATAAGGGGTATCCAGGGGTGGATCTTAATCATCTTACTGGGGTCCTTTAGAAACGAGATGAATTCAGGAGACAGAGAAAAAGCAGAGGAAGCCAGGCGCTGAAGCAATGAAATGTGGAGAAGAAGGAAGAGACCAGCAGATGCCACCAAGGGCCTTGTCCTATGACAGAGAAGTCTAGGAGTCAGCAGCCGGTCCTCAGGGAGAAAGCATCACCTGATGATGCCTTGATGTGGACATTTTTATGGCCTCAGAACTGTAAGCTTGCAAGCAAATAATCCCCACTGTAAAAGCCAACCCATTTCTGGTATATTACATTTCAGTGGCCTAGCAAACTAAAATACTTATCTTCCTCCTTTCTGGCCTCTGTTGATAGGTACCTAGTTTACGCTATTTCATACAGAAAGTTTATGTAATTGAGATGTTTACATTGTATACTATCAAGATTTCCTAAAAAGCATTGCTGTGACAGATATGGGCCATTGCATGTCTTTCCAAATTCCGGACAATTGTGCAGGAGAGAGTGTAATAAACTACAATGTGAACTATAATCCATGCTTAGTGGCAATGCTCTAAAATGTCTTCATCAATTGTAAGGAATGTGCCACCCTAAGGAAGGATGTTGTTAATGGGGGGAAATGTGGGAAGTGTGGGAAGCAGGGCATATGGGAATCCCTTATATTTTTTTGTAACATTTATGTAATTTAAATAGCTATGAAAAATAAATAAATAAATAATATATTTTTTAAAAAAAACAGTAAAAAAAAAAAAGGGAGGCAGGAACATTGAAAAGGAAAACATCAAAGCTTCCACTTGTGGGGAATGGATGTGGCTCAAGCTATTGGGGTCCCATCTACCATATGGGAGGTCTAGGGTTCGATTCCTGGGGCCTCCTGGTTAAAGACAAGCTGGCCCAAGCGGATAGCTGGCCTGAGTGGAGAGCTGGCCCGTGCAGAATGCTGGCCCATGCAGGAGTGCTGGCCCACACAGACAGCTGGTGCAGCAAGATAACGCAACAAAAAGAGACACAGAGGAGAGACAATAAGAGGCGCAGCAGACCAGGGACCTGAGGTGGCACAAGAGATTGAGTGCCTCTCTCCCACTCCGGAAGGCCCCAGGATTTGTTCCTGGTGCCACCTAAAGAGAAGACAAGCAGACACAGAACACACAGAGAGTAGACAGCGAGTGCAAAAACAACAAGGGGAGGGGGGAGAAATAAATAAATAAATACATCTTTAAAAATAAAAAGCTTCCACTTGTACTTTATATTACTGACTGTAGCAGAAATTTCATTTTGATATAGGGCTTTTATGATGATAGAAGGAGATTAAGTTGGGAAGAAATTGCAGAGTATGGAATTGAATCAGGGTTTCATATATTAAATCGTAACATAACTTGAGACATCACATTATTTCACTTGTCCATTTTTGTAGTATCTCTTCTGTTACCATAAGCCAAATTGTCATTAGTCTTGGTACAATATGGCTGGGCTCAGGGAATACTTGGCTACCAAAGGGAAGGGTGCTGAATTTGTATACAACATAAAATTTCTTTTGAAACAAATGTATAATTTTGATTCTATCCATCCCCACGGTTAATGCACCTTGAAAAAAAAAATCTCCTTTAATTTAGTTGCCCAAACTTTCTCATTTTTGCTTCAAGAGAAGCAACTTGGTATAATGGAAAGAGCAGGGACTTTAAAGTTTTACACATTTTCAGATCCTGGTTCATTGGTGTTGGCAAAGTACTTAGCCTCTGGGCTTTGCCTGTAAAGTGGAAGTATAATGCCCTCAGGCAGGAATTGTGAAGAAAAGCATAATAATGTGCACCTATCACCTAGCACAATGGTAGCTCATGGTAGGACCTTAGTAAGTATTGGCTGTGCCATGTGTATCATGGGAATAATTACCTAAGATTTAATAAATAAATTGCCATTTATTTTCACTTCAAAATTTTGATGGATCTTAATGCTATCTGCCATGGTCTCCTCATTCCAGCTTCAAGAGATATTTTTAAATGATCTTTTCTAATGGCAGTCTTTCTCAATTTTCTTAATTTCTGTGGCCCACTAGTTCTTCCATAGGTATGCTCACAGCCAGAACGACAAGCAGTACACTCAGGCAGACACACCGTGGCCACAGACTGCCTCTCACTAAAGCATGACGGCTGAACCAACCAAGAGGAAGGATGCTTATAGCTCTTCATAGATATTAACTGTGAGAGTAGAGTTCTAATCTGGGCTGCTCCAAGGCAGCTCTAGAGGTGATGTTCATCTACTGGGGCCGGGGGCCAATCAGGGGCTTACTTGGCTTCCATGGCAAACAAAAATGCATCCTTGAATCTATCATCCTTGAATCTCTTTCCTGCTTGTCACCTGAGTGTTTTCTTTTTTTTTTTTCAAAGATTTATTTATTTTATTACATATCTCCCCTCCTCCCCGCTGCGGCGATGCGCCGAGAGTGGTCACTGCGCAGGCGCGGCTTTCCCCGCTTGTGGGCGGCTTCTGCTTACTCACGGCCGCCTTTCAGTTTGCGGGTGGCTGGCTGCGCTCCATTCGCGGGCGATCTGCCCTGCCCGTGGCGGCTTTGCCCTGTCTGTGGCAGTTTTTGCCCTGCCCACGGCGGTTCTGGCCCGCCCATGGCGGCTTGCCATTCTCAAGGCGGTCTGCCCGCTAGGAGAGGTCCCTGGGAACCGAACCCGGGGCCTCCCATGTGGTATGCCGACGCCCTATCCACTGGGCTATCGAGCCGGCCCCTGAGTGTTTTCTGAAGCATTGGGTTGCTCTGGGATTGAGGCAATTCCAAGACACGGAAAATCTGGGATTACAAGAAAGAAGATGAAGCCAGAAGTATGAAGCTACCAGGCCTCTCTTTCTCCCTAGGGGAGAATGGATGTTGAACTGCAGCATACAGAGGTGCCATTTCTATCAACTCCTGCTGAGGTTTGTGAATTCTCCCTAAATCTCAGGCAAGCCGCTAAATCCTATAACTGTAATCCCTGAAATGTGACATTCCTTAATGCCCAGACTCTCAGAAAGCTACTCCCACTTAGGATGAAGTCCTTTTATAGTTCATAAAGCCCTTTCACATACATATTTTATTTGACTTTAATACCTCAATAATTATTTATGAGGTAAGTAATACTTCCCAGAGGCTTCTGATTCCAAGATAAATTGTTTTTCACTGGACCAGAGCTACATCATCCGACTCCTTCTTCATTCCAGCTTCCTCTCCTCCCAGATTGCCTAGAATACGCTATCATTAGGAAATTGTCACCACACACGTGCATGTGCACACAATTTTACAGCCACCATTTAGAGTTATGGTAAGTATAGAGGAACTGTACAAGTGATTATACAAGAGGCAATATAAGTGAGAAAGGGCTTTGGAACCAGAATGTCTGGGTTTGAATCCTTATTTCCCCACTTAGCTGAGTAACCTTGAGCAAGTCACTTATTCTTTCTATGCTTCAATTCCCTCACCTGTAAAATGAAGAATATCATAAAGCTGCTGTGAGGATCAAATAACTTAATGCATGGAAAACACTTAGATTAGTGTCTGTTATATGGCACAAACTTTTTATAAGTGTTAGTTCTCATTACTAAATTGGAAAATCAATTTTCCAACTCAAGAATTCACAGGCACTGAAACCACTCATCCACAAAGGAGACATAAAGAGATGCCACTCCACTCTGAGGGAATGTTTCATTCCCAGTAGGGATCTCCTTCATTTTTCTCATTTTGTGGGTCTTTAAGCAGTTTATGAAAATACATTTTTAAAAATCTCTATGGTGTAGTTCAGAGCTGAGAAAGAATAAACTATTTCTATCATGAATTCAGCTACCTTAAGCCTATCAACTATTACTAGCTCACATTTGAAGAGCTTTCATACATCCAATAATAATAATTTAAATCTCCTAAACTCATCGCTGCAGATATCTAAGGCTTTTTGAAACAGAATTTTCTCATATTTAAACTCTATCTCACAGCACAGGTGTCAACCTCTAAGAGACATGCAATCTACAGGTTATACATCCAACTTTCTTTTTTATTGGATACCTATTATATTCCAGACACTATACTGACTCAGAGAAATGCAACAGAAAACTAGACAGACTACTTTATAGAGCTTAAAACACTATAATGACTCAGAGAAATACAACAGAAAACTAGACAACTTTATAGAGCTTAAAATCTAGAGTTGTGCCATTCAATATAGTAACCACTACTGTATGTGGCTATTTAGACTTAAATTAATTACAATTAAATTAAGTTAAATATGTATTTCCTCAGTCACACTAGCCACATTTTGAGTGTTCAGTAGCCATATGTGGCTAGTGGCTACCACATTGGATAGCACAGATATAGAAGATTTCCAGCACTGTGGAAGTTCTACTGGGCAGTGTTGATGTAGAGAAAGATAAAGGCAAATAAACCAGCAATAAGAATACAATATAAAAAATTTCCATAAGGTGCAAAGTGAAGAATCCCCTAACTCAGACTTAACAAGACACAGGGATTAAGGAAAACTTCTTGGAGATAGGGACATCTAAACTGAGAATTGTTTGTTTATTCAATAAACAAGGGCCAGGTGCTGGCCAAGGTGCTGGGGATAGAGGAGAGAATAACACAAACAAAATCTCTTCCTTCATAGAGTCTCAGTGGAGGCAGATGATCAATAACAAACACACGGATGAGATGATTGTTACTGGGTCTCCACTTGGCTTCCAGAACTACCTCGCCCAGGCTGAAGGGCATTCTAGCTGTCGTGGGCTGTTGCATCTGCATGAAGGCTGGGGAGTGTACCTCGCCTTGATGATCTCACATATACTCACAATTTTTACAATTTTCAGGCTTATTTTCCTAGTCTATTGTGTCAGAAGGGGCTCATAACAATCATTAGCTTAGAGTTCATCTGAAGCTGTCAGCCAGAGCAGCAAAGACTTCTCTAGGTCAATTTGGCAAGGGAGGGATTAGAGCCAAAAAAGAGAAGACACTAAGATTTTCTTAGTCCTCAATTCATTACTTTGTGGTTCTGGGCCTGAAATAAATGAGTGAGGTGATTCAAATCATTTTCATTAGTGTGGTACATTTGTGACAATTGATGAACACATATTAAAGCACTGCTGCTAACCATGGACTATAGTTTACATTATAGTTTATACTTTGCACCACACAATTTTATGTTCTGACAAAATGTATAATGGCCTGTATCCGTCACTGCAGTGTCATGCAGGACAATTCCAATGTCCCAAAAAATGCCTCATGTTACACATATTCTTCCCTCTCCCTCCCCTCAGTACCGCTGATGGCCGCTGCCTGTATATCA
>PVKH010024992.1:0-13508 GCA_004027955.1 Chaetophractus vellerosus | reverse complement strand
CCTTTCTCAAGGCCGTCTGCCTGCTTGGAGAGGTCCCCGGGAACCGAACCCGGGGCCTCCCATGTGGTGCACCAGTGCCCCTATCCACTGGGCTATATAGCCGGCCCCGAGACAGCAAAACTTTAGAATCAAGGCATCAGAAGGGGACTGGTTAAATAAATCATACCAAAGGTAATGCCACATAGCTGTTGAGAAGAATAGGGTAAATTTATATGTACAATATGGAAAGATTATATATTTTAATTTATCATCAAGGAACATGGCAAATTTCAAGGCAGTATAAATAGCATTAACCTGTTATTATTAAAAATAATAAAAAAATAATGTTTGTGGAAGCATCAAAAAATTTTTTTTGGACAAGTGGTTACTACACTGTTATGTGAAGAGTCTCTGGAGGATAGGATTACCCTAGCTTTTCATGTTCTACTTTATAGATATCTGCAGTATTTGCAGTTTTGTAAGCATACATTCTCTTTGTAAAATAATTAAAAAGATAGAAATTAAACAAAAATGTGTGAATTTCTTCCTTTTAAAAACAATAAATGAAGGATTTCATAGAGAATCAGTAGAATGGATTATACCACACACTACTCTCAATAAGAAAGAGAACATTCTCTCCAGTTATATTCTAATAACTATCAATGGACAGATTTAAAGAGCTAAGAATCCCCACCACTCAGACTACTGGAAAGTCTGTTATTACATGATGGTGAAAGAACAAACGGCATGAAAATATCTAATGTGCAATATCCAACCTATGGGGCATAGACCCCTAGAAGGCCTCAGAATAAAGGCAAAAGATATATGGATCCATGCACTACTATACTTTGTTTTTGCCTGAACATATAATATGGCTTATTCATTCATATTAGAGTAATTTCCAAAAGTATTTCTGATTGATAAATACATACCCTTTTTTTTTTTTTTTGAGGTACCAGGACCAGGGATTGAACCCAGGACCTCGTATGTGGGAAGCCAGCGCTCAACCACTGAACCACACCAGTTGTTTCTTTAGTTTGTTTGCTTGTCATTTGTTTTTCTGTCCTTAGGACGCACCAGGAACTGAACCCGGGACCTCCTGTGTGGGAAGCAGGTGCTCAACCGCTTGAGCCACATCTGCTCCCCATATTCATTTTTAAAATGACAAAATGGCAAATTCTCTTCTACAGTAAAACAAATTCTTAATATCCCCAGATAATTAGATAAAGGAGCAGGAAATTACAGTTTATAAATAAGGAACCTGCTCTACCCTATAAATATCTTATGTATCTGAAATAAAGCATGCAAAACACTCTTCAGATAAGAAATCAAATATAAAACATTGCTCACTTACACTTTTGGATTTACCCATTATAGCTAGTTTTGTTTACATTCATCTGGTAGGTACATACCATGTAAATAGCTGTTATGTTAGCTATTAAGTACATGATTTTGCTTGGATAAATGCAAATTTGCCCTTAGTGTTACCTGTTGGACAGCTGCACCTGAGAGTTATGACTCATCGCTTCTTCTTGGGCACCCCATGTGGACACTAAAAATTAAGTGAAAAATTAATTATATTTTTCCAATGATCCTCTTAGGATTAAGATGTGATAAATGATCTTTTTTTTTTTTTAAGAGGTATGAGGAAGTGAACCTGAGACCTTGTACATGTGAAGCAGCTGCTCAACCACTGAGCTACACCAGCTCCTATAAATGATCTTTTGCAGTCAAAGGTTACCTGTATTAAACTTTACATAACAGTTTCCCCCATTCTAGCAACAGTTACGTTTTTCCACTGATGGCACTGAATGTGCTGCACTGACTGCCAGGGATGAGGAGACTCTGAGAGCTACAATCCCCAAAGTATACTAGCAGCCTCATAAATATCAGTTCTACAAGGGTGGTTTTACTGTTCATATAGAAAGCTTTCTTTCTTCAGCAGACTCTGTATAATAGGCTTCTAAATTTTGCAAGCACTTGGTATTTCCTGCTCTTTGAACCACACTGAAACTAATTTCTTTGACCAGGTAAGGAATACATTGGTTACTTTCTTTTTGGGGCTAGAATTTCCACAGCTAATGGAGAGGCAGGGTCCTATTTTCTAAAAGCATATCCTGGGTTACTCATTTCCTCTCACCACACCATTTATAAATACAATTAAAAAATTTAAAGCTGTGTGCATGAACTGAATATTTATACCATACTTGAATATTATATTGGAATTACCAATAACGTTCTGAAACTTTTCCAAAAATCATGTTTCTTATCTGTGTAAAGACATTCTTTGGACAAATCTGTATTTTGGTAGGCAAATAAAATACAACCAGATATAGAAAAATATTGTATATTTACGATACAAGTATTCTAAATCACTTTAAAAATTAGGCCACTAATTTTAGGCCACTTAGTGGTAGGGTTGGCAACAAAGGACATCATATATATTCAGATCCTCCCTTTCTCAAACTTATTTTAAGCTTCTGGAGGGCAGGTACCATGTATTTTTCTGTTGTATCCTCCTGAACATATTCCTTAGCATGGTGCTGGATACACAACAGATAATATAGAATTGACCTCACACACAATCCATAATTATATGTTGTAACAAAGAGGAAATTATGTTTCAATAGTTAAGTTGAAAAACATGGAAAAGTTTTAAGGTTTTTATGTTAAGAAAAAAAAAAGCAAAATCAAACTCATTATGTGAAAAATATAAATACATGTGGACAGGAATTAATGGAATTTTTTTTAAAGGTTTTATTTGGGTTGAAGGGTTGCAGTGGTTTGGCACTATATACCCAGAAAAACATGTTCTTAAACTTAATCCATTCTTATGGGTATGAACCCATTGTAAGTAGGACTTTTTGATGAGGTACTTCAGTTAAGGTGTAGCCCAACTCATTAAGGATGTTTCTTAATCCTATTACTGGAATCCTTTATAGATAGAGAGAAAGCCACAGAGGAAGCAGCTAGAGCCTGAAAGTCAGTGGAACCCCAAAGAGAAGGGAGAGGCCAGGAAAGCCCTCCATTTGTATTCCATGTGACAGAGTAGCCAAGGACCAAGGATCATCAGCAGCCAGCCCCAGAAAGCATTGCCTTGATGCCACACTGATGTGGACTTCTTCTAACCTCAAGACCGTAAGCCAAAAGCATGGTATTTGCTTTAGCAATGAGGAAACTAAAACAAGGATAATTATTTTCTTAAAATTTTTGGTACATTTTAATATAGTCACAATAAATAAAAAATTGGGGCAGGGAGGAAAGCCTGTTACATGAAATAACATGTAGACCTTGGAAATATGAGTAAGTGTGGCAAGGTGGGTGTAAGAAGACTCACAAAGAACAAGTAAAAATCTGAAAATTATAAGTAATACTGCCATTTGATTTATATGTATATATGACATTATCTTTATTCTCTGAGTTTGACTTCGGAAAGCCATAACAAAAGAATGTTCAGAGAGAAGAAACCTACACTGTGTTCAAATTTTCTTGTGACAGTCATAAAAAGTTTTAAATAAGTTTAGACAGATTTAATTATTTCAGTTTCGCTTGCCTCCTGTCCAGTCCTTTAAACTTTCTAAGTGTATATACATCCTAGTTTAAGTAACCCTTTCAAATACACTACCTAATTGGTCCCACTCTTTAAAAACAGTAATCCTCTGGCCTCCCAAAGTTTAATGGAAAATGACTTTGGCATATTTTTTTCCTTTATATACAAAACCCTAGGTAAGACTGATGGCCAAAACAGATGATCTAACAATATATTCTGAGGTCCAGCCCTGGGATTCCTAAAATACCATTTGAAAGGATTCCTAAAATACTGTTTGAAAGGGTTATCTTCAGTTTATATATGATTTCAATATCACAAAGAAATAGCTCCAAAGCATATGCTCTGACCATCTAATTTGAGGCAACATGATATGAATGAGCTTGGTCACAACAAAGGGGTGTCAGGAGCATTTGTTCGTTTCAAAACACATTTACTGAGGCCTACTATAGGCCATTCAAGCTCAGAGAGCTTACAAGCTGGTGCGGCAAACAGACTTGTAAATACACAATTATAACATAGTATGATAGAGTTATAATAGAGGTATGCACTTACGTAACCTGGAGGATTAGGGAAGGCTTCTTGGGAGAGCTGGTGCTCAAGCCCAATCTTGAAAGGTGAGCAGGAGTTAGTCAAGTGAATGAGGGTTCAAAGAGAGGAAGCAGCAGGTACAAAGGCAAGGAGGCATAGGAGTGAACCATTCAGGAAACTGCAAGTTAACCATCTGACTAGCATAGCATGCAAGGCAAAATGGTAGAAGATGAAGCTTTACTTTACTTCAAAGTATGGTTTTACATGTCGTTTTGCCAATTTTCTACTCATCACCATTTTGCTTCACTGTTATAAAAATTACCATTTACGGAGTGTTCACTCTTTGCCAGACACCATGCTAAATGCCTCAAATAAAATATCAAATTAGATCACAGCAAGAAAGAACACAGCTTTAGAGGCAGACAAACCAAGATTCAAATCTTAGTTCTGCCCTTACAAGATGTATGACCTTGGGCAAATTACTTAACCTCATTAAGTCTTAAGTTTCCTCACCTATAAATTGGGAAAACCACCATTTCCTTCACAGGGAGTTTGTAAAATTTAAATGAGATATACAAAGCACTTAATACAGAGCTTGACACATAGTAGGCACTCAATAAGAAGTACTTAGAATTATTACTATAGTGGTGTTACACAAATAGCAGAACCAGTGATTGATCGTGGCTGAAAAAAGTAGAGAGCTGAGTATTGGTGTCTACTTATGAAACCAGCAGAGGGAGCCTCAAATCCATTTCTGGCTCCAGGGCCAAATTAAGCCTACCTATCCATTGACAAAACAGTCTTTGAAACAAGAGTAGCAGACAGGATAAAAAGATTAGAGAGTGGTTACTTCTAGACAGGAGACAAGAGATGTGTAGGGGAGAAGCACAAAGGTATCAGTAGTGTTATAATTCTTAAATTGAATGTAGATTCATGAGGGTTTATTCTATTATTATATTTTAAAACTTACATATATGTATTCTTTTATATGTGTCAAATATTACATAACACTATATTTAAGTAATTCTAATTCACATGCACCTACATTCCTCAATTTCTAATTCCCATTTGATAGCTCAAGACACAATTACCATATCCCTTTTCTGTCCTTATATCCTACTTCCCTTGGACCTCTCCCATAGGAAGTCAGTACTGCCTTCTATTATAGTCATTTCTTATTAGACTCTAAGCTTCCTGAAAACAGGTTCTAGTTCTTATACATCTATATAGCTCCAATAGCAATCAGCACAGTGCCTGAGGCAAAGCAGGTGCTCAATAATTGTGTCTGAATAAAAGTAAATTCCTACACTTAGGATAAAACTGTGTTTAAGCAAACATGAACTGTTTTTTGGTAGGTTTTAAACTGCTTCTGTTTGAAAAGCTCACAATTAAATTCTTTTAAATTGCTTTCTTTCTTTACCCAGATATACTGAGTTGGGGCAGGGGCTATATTTATCAAGTTATCCTTTATTTTTCTTTAATATCTGAGAAACTAAAATAACCATATTTTGGAATGTTCTGATTCAGTATTTATTGTACAACAACTATATGTAGTGTATTCCTCAAAATTGTAACTCATTAAGGATTAAATAAATTATATCAAGTAGTTAAAAATAATGAATAAGATCTATACATGTCATTATGCAATCATTTCCAAGTCATATTGATAAGTAAAAGGGCAAGGTTGAGAATGAAATATGATGTGTATTTCATATATGTGCTTGTCTATGCACAGATTATTTCTGGAAGGCTAGACAAGAAACTGGGAACTGTTTGCCTCTAGGGAAAGGAACTAGGATCTAGCATAAAGGGAGTCTTAGTTTTCCCTGCATCTTTTTGTACTATTTGTTTTGCAATGTTCATGTATTACTTTTTCAACTAAAAACAACAGCTTAATAATTTACACTTTCAAAGGAGAAGGTACACATACACACATAATCAAACTGGATAAGAACAAACAACAGTGCAAGAGAAGAAGACATACGAGACAGTATGTGGTTAATTACCTTATAGGGAGGAATTGCTTTTAGTTCAAAGGAGTGAAGAGATCATTGTGGAGTGATGTGAGGAGGGAACGCTTCATAGTGTTTTGTATGGAGGACTTAACCTAGACACTGAAGGGTGAGATTTGAATGTGCTGATGTAGGAGGTGGGGTGGATTATAGGGGAGGTAAATAAAGGGGGGCAAAGGGACCTCATGGCTGCAGCAAAGCTGTGGAGTGGGGCTGGGAGGCATAAGACCTGGTTCTAATCCTTATTTAATCCTAAAAGCTGTAGGCTCCTAGGCAGGTCACTCTTAGCATTGTTGCATCCTTAACTGGCTCCCTAAAACAAAAGGTAGTAGATGAGCCCTTGAGTCCTTCCATGGCTATATCCGTAACCACAGTTGGGAAGGAAGATGGCTATATTTTGAGGTGCTCTGAATGCCAAGTTAAGGAGTTACTGGTTTCGTCAGAGGAAGTCAGTGAAAGTATTTGAAAAAAGGAATAAGTTTTAGGAAAACTAATTGAGTTAATATGTGAAAACATACTATAAATACTAGTAAGTTTTGACTAATATTTATTAATCTAAGCTCATATACAGGGTAGACTAGAGAGGAAGGAACAAACTAACTGAACGATTTGCAGTAAGTCCAACAAATGAGATCAAAATGGGTCAAACCTTGAACGGTGGTAGTGAGTAAAATTTAGGGTGTTGGATTTGTCTGAATCCCTAGACATTCCTTTCTCTAATACATCTGTACTATGTTCTTATTTCCTACCATTTTTCTAGGGTCCTTTGATTACTGTTTAGTGACAGGGAGCATTTGAAGCCTAAAAAGTGTTTCTATTCAATTATATTGTCAGATTTTTGTAAGGATTTATTCTATAGCCTAACTCTTTCTACTACTGAACTTTCTAGGTAGTCAGTGAAGATATATACAGCTTTAAAATATTGTTATATTTTATTAAAATAATTTTCTTAAAAATTATTCAAATACTACATACCTATAATGGAAAAACTAGAAAACACAGAGAAGTACAAATTTTAAAAAGTAACTTGTCTAATCTTAAACTTGCAGAAAAGTAAATACAGTGAGAATCAATTGAAGAGTTAATTCACAATATAGGGCCTGTTATATAAAAAGCACTCAATGTGGAACAGAAGCCAACTAAGCTCCACAACTCTCGATTCCCTAGATATATCTAAATGCCATGACCACTGGTGATTTAGGTTATCAAAATAACTAATAAAAATGCATTTCTTACCTTTGTCTTCTCCTTGCTCACCAATAACCCATACTTCTTTTCCTGAAGTCTGTGTTTTCAAAACATTTGTAATAATATACTGTAATCTCTGTGAATCCAGATTACATCCAATTCCAATCACTCGATTTTCAGGAAATGCACTCAGTTTCCATGTAACATAGGTCATGATTTCCACTAAATATTACATACAAGTTGAAAATGTAAAGGTTATTTTATATATACTTCAAGCTAGCTCACAAACAACATTTTCACTCTTTAAAAAATTATAGTATCTTAGAACTTCTAAATACTCTTCTTGGGTTCTATGTGCACTAAAAGGTATAAAATAAGCTTATATATATATATCAAACACTAACCAGGTTTCAACATGACTTTACATAACTTTGTTGCTAAATACAAATTGTTTAGTGAAAAATAAAGTCCAAGAATAGTTAAGCAAGAAGGATGAAAGGATGAAAAGAGGATACAGATGACCAGAGAATAAAATTTCTTTTCAATTATACAGTTCTCTTTTATGTCTATCTTAGCAAGATATGTTTCTATCTTTAAATGAAAATATTGATTGATATACTACTATGCAATATAACACTATGAAAAAAAAAAACCCAACTGCTTTTTTCTTACATGCCAAAAGGGTGTCAGGAATTGAAGAGACTAGTGTCTCTTAACCAACTACTATTAAAAAAAAATTAAAATGCATACCATATCCCTATACTGGGTACATTTAAAAAATATGCTCACCAATTTGGATCCAGTACCACCAAACTCTTTGAAAATATTTCTTCTTTAAGTAAAACAGTTCTGAAGCAATATGCAAAATGCTAAAAAAAATGCACTCTTGCACACTCACTAACATTTTATGATATTTGAGTTAAAAAAAGATCTTTCTCATAAGCCAATGAGTTTTTCTCCTGGATTGACAATCTGGAACATAATACCACATTACATAAAAAATTGCAAGGGGGCCGGCTCGATAGCCCAGTGGATAGGGCACCGGCATACCACATGGGAGGCCCCGGGTTCGGTTCCTGGGGACCTCTCCTAGCAGGCAGACCGCCTTGAGAATGGCAAGCCGCCATGAGCGGCACGTCGCCGCAGCGGGGGGGAAGGGGAGATATGTAATAAAATAAATAAATCTTTAAAAAAAAAAATTGCAAGTTGTAACCTTCCTATTAATGCCAGTCCTAAGAGGTAACTAGTTGCCAGGATATGGAAATACTCTATTGTTCTTTTTTTTAAAAAGAGACTGGGTCACTGTGCAGGCGCGGCTTTTCCCGCTTGTGGGTGGCTTCTGCTTCCATTCACGGCCGGCTTTCAGTTCGCGGGTGGCTGGCTGCGCTCCATTCGCGGGCGACCTGCCCTGCCCGTGGCAGCTTTTGCCTGTCCGTGGCAGCTTTTTGCCCTGCCCACGGCGGCTCTGGCCCGCCCATGGCGGCTTGCCATTCTCAAGGCGGTCTGCCCGCTAGGAGAGGTCCCTGGGAACCGAACCCGGGGCTTCCCATGTGGTATGCCGGTGCCCTATCCACTGGGCTATCGAGCCGGCCCCACTCTATTGTTCTTTAGACGAGCAATTTAACTGAATAATGCCTAGCTGTCCCTTTATAACCTGACTTTTTATGACTTACTGGTAATGGGAATTCTACTGACACACTGCACTATCCAATTAATTTAAAATAAAGAGTTTTACCTGGCTGAGATGCAACAAGCAGGACACTGTGTTGACTATAATGTCCCAAAGCTGGAACAAGGGCTCTGAACATATCCACGTTGCTCTGCACCACATCAAGGTAGGATTGAGAATTACCCAAAGAGTTGACTGTGAGGATCACCACCTTGGAATGAGCAGAGGCAGACAAATCTAATGAATAAAAAGAAAGAGTCTGAGCTCAAGATATAGGTTTTAATCAAGTTCTAGTTCCTGACATAAGGTTTTCCCTTTCTATAAGTAAAGCACTGTTAGGCACACGTGACCCGATATTTAGCCTATCTCCATAGGAACTATAAGGCTCAGAAGTGGCTGAGGTTTGCCTCTAGAAAGAGGGTTAAGAGCCAGAGTGTAAAAGGGGGAAAGGTAGCAATAAAGATAAAATAAATTATAGGATCCAGAATCTACAAACAAATACTTAAGTTTTTAAAAATGTAATTCTCATTTTTGTAGGGCATAATAAGTAAATATGTAATAGGCAAAATGAACCTATAATCAATTATAATAATGATTTTTAAACTGTGAGCCTAGGAGTCCTAGAATTCCTTAAAAGTGAAGAAATGAGAAAGGGGTCAATCAGATACATCACAAAAGATCAACTATAAACAAAAGAGGGTACAATAAAAAGGGAAACAAAAAGATATAAGGGATATCAAAAACAAAAGACAAAATGACTGAAGTACATCTTGCCTTTGCAGTATAACACTGAATGTTAATGCATTAAACTCTCCAATCAAAACACACAGATTGGCAGAATAGATTTAAAAAAAGCATAATCCAACCACATGTTCTTTAAAAGACACTCACCTTAGACCCCCAGAACACAAATTATGTTGAAAGTGAAAGGATGGAAAAAGATACTCCAAGCAAACAGTAACCAAAAGAGGGAAGTAGCTATACTAATGTCAGGCGGAATAGACTTTCAGTCAAAAACTGTTACAAGAGACAAAGAGGGATGGACACTCACTATATATTAATAAAGGTTCAATCCACTAAGAAGAAATAAGAATTATAAATATTATTCACCTAACCACAGTGCCTAAAAATACACGAGGCAAACACTGGCAAAACTGGCAAAACTGAAGGGAGAAACAGACATTTTTGCATAAATAGTTAGAACCTTCAATACATCACTTTCATCAATGGATAGAAAATCTAGACAGATTAATAAGGAAACAGAGAACATGAATAATAAGATAAAAAAAACATACTTAACAGACATTGTACCCCAAAACAGCAGGATACACATTCTTCTCAAGTGCATATGGCTCATTCTCTAGGACAGACCACATGTTGAGTCACAAAACAAGTCTCAATAAATTAAAAAATACTGAAATCATACAATGTATACTATCCAACCACAACGGAATCAAGCTACAAACCCATAACAGAGGGAAAAGTGGAAAATCCACAAATATGTGGAAATTAAACAACATGCTCTTAAACAACCAATGGCTTAAAGAGGAAATCAGAAGCAAAATTAGGAAACATCTTGAGGTGAGTGAAAATGAAAATACAACATTCCAAAAACTTATGGGATGCAGTGAATGCAATGCTGTGAGGGAAATGTATAGCTCTAAATGCTTAAATTTAAAAAGAAGAAAGACTTCAAATTAGAGAGCTAACACCAAAAGTGGAAGAACTAGAGAGGGAAAAGGAAACTAAACCCAAAGTGAGTTGAAGGAAGGAAAGAACAAAGATAAGAGCAGAGAACAACAACAACAACAACAACAATAGAGAGAAATCAAGAAAACCAAAAGCTGGTTCTTTGAAAAGATCAATAAAACTGATGAACCTTTAGGTGGACTGACAAAGAAAAAAAAGAGAGAGGATACAAACAACAAAAATAGAAATGAAAAGGTGGCCATTACTACTGACCTCACTGAAATAAAAAGGACTGTAAGAGGGTAACTATGAACAACTATATGCCAATAAATTAGATAACCTAGATGAAATGGACAAATTCTTAGAAACAACAAACTACTGACATTGACTCTAGAAGAAATAGATCTCAACAAACAAGTTTTATTTTAGTAGTAAAGAGATTTACTCAATAATCAGAAAGTCGCAACAAAGCCCAAGACTAGATTACTTCACAGGGGAATTCTACCAAACATTACAAGAAGACTTAACCCCACTGTTGTTCAAACTCTTCCAAAAAATTGAAGAGGAGGGAACACTTCCTAATTCATTCTATGAGGCCAACATTACCCTATTACCAAAGCCACATAAAGATACAAGAAAATTACAGACCAAGATCTCTTATGAACATTGATGTAAAAATCCTCAACAAAATACTAGCAAACCAAATACAAAGCATTATTAAAATAATTATAAGGACTCACATCTATCCCAGAAAAATAGATAAGAGGACAGGCAGAAACAGACTGGAAAAAATGTTCTAGGGTTTAGGACACTAGGAGAAGGTTGGACACCACCCAGGAGAGGGGCACAGGAAAAGAGCCTCAACGGAAAAACTCCTACCCTCCGACTAGGGTTTGAACTGTGAAGGCTGACGAAGAGTGCCATCTGCTGTGGAGTCAAGGAAGTGCAGGTGAGAAACTAAAAGTAAATATGAGAGACTTTTTCTGGTCCTTACAACCTCTTATTCTGAGGCCCTTAGAAGTGTGTCTGCAAACCATTACTGGGTCCATGGCCCAGATGTGAGCAACTAACACAGACAATCCTAAAGACCTAGAAAAGGTTGAACCAAGAATCAAAGAACAGCAGTAACACTCAGCCTCCAGGTACTAAATCCCTATGAGAGAGAAATTGAGCATCACAAACTTACCATCATAGTCAGATGCTAGACATCAGCAAAAAATTACAAGCCATACAAAGAAAATGGAAGAAATGGCCCAAGCAAAGGAATATATCAAAGCCCCAAAGACATAGGATTTGTGACAACTATCCAATGAAGTGCATACAAATCTTCAAAATCAAATTAATGAGTTGAAAGAAAATATGGCTATAGAGATAGAGAACATGAAGAAGATACGGGGCAAACACAAAGAAGAATTTGAAAATCTGAAGAGAAAAATAACACAGCTTATGGGAAGGTTAGATATAATAGGTGAGTTCAAAAACACATTCGAGGCTTACAATAGCGGACTTGAAATGAAAGAAGAAAGAATAAATGATGTAGAAGACAAAACAGCTGAAGTTGAGAAAAGAGAAGAACAGAGAGAAAAGAATGGAAAAAATTGAGCAGAGGCTCAGGGGGCTGAATGATAATACAAAGCGCAACAACATATGTGTCATGGGAGTTCCACAAAAAGAGAAAGGAAAGGGGGCAGAAAGAGTATTTGAGGAAATAATGGCTGAAAATTTCCCAAAAGAAATTTTCACAAAAGAAATGAACTTACATGTCCAAGAAGCACAGCATACCCCAATCAGAATAAATCTGAATAGACCTACTCCAAGACACATACTACTCAGAACGTCAAATGTCAAAGGTAAAGAGAAAATTCTAAAAGCAGCGAGGGAGAAGCAACCCATCATATACAAGGAATGCCCAGTAAGACTTGGTGCAGATTTCTCACCAGAAACCATGGAGGCAATAAAACTGATTGTAACTTGAGTTAAAACAGGATGGGCAGGAAGGTAAATGGTCTTGCTGTTCAACAGTGATGAATGTAAAGGAGATTTTGAGTGCTAAATAAAATGTCCTTGGCAGGGGGGTACGGAACCATAAAGGGATGAAGACAGTGGTATGACATAATTAGGATACTGAAAGAGAAAAACTGCCAGTCAAGAATTCTTTATCTGGAAAAACTGTCCTTTAAATATGAAGTTGAGTTGAAAATATTCACAGATAGACAGAAATTAAGAGAGTTTGTAAAAAAGAACCTGCATTTGCAGAAGTATTAAAGTGAGCCTTACAGCCTGAAAGAAAAACACAGGAGGGAGAGGCTTGGAGGAGAGTGTAGAAAGCAAGATGAGCAGAAACAATAACCAAAAGAGTAAAAAGACAGTTAAAATAAGATGTGACATATGAAAGACAAAGAATAAAATGGTGGAAGTAAATAATGCATTTACAGTAATATCACTGAATGTGAATGGATTGAACTCCCCAATCAAAAGATTTAGGCTGACAGAATGGATTAAAAAACAAAACAAAACATGAGCCATCCATATGCTGCCTACTAGAGAGTCACCTTAGACCCAAGGATACAAATAGGCTCAAAGTAACAGTAAAGTAAACAGTAACCAAAAAAGAGCAGCAGTAGCTATACTAATATTAGGCAAAAAAGACTTTAAATGCAAAAATATTATGAGAAACAGAAGGCCATTAAATATTAGTAAAAGGGACAATCTGCTAGGAAGAAATAACAGTCATAAATATCTATGCACCTAACCAGGGTGCCCAAAATACATGTGACAAACTCTGGCAAAACAGAAGGGAGAGGGGGCCGGCTGTAGCCCAGTGGATAGGGCGCCGGTTCACCACATGGGAGGCCCCGGGTTCGGTTCCCGGCGACCTCTCCAAAGCGGGCAG
>PVKH010024991.1:0-13507 GCA_004027955.1 Chaetophractus vellerosus | reverse complement strand
GACACTGAGGATGGCCTAGGACAGACTAACTGACCCACAAGAGACCAAGGTGGAGCAGGAAGAAACAGTGAAGATTCATAACATGACTGAGTGGACATGCCCTTCCCAAGCCTCAGCCTATCTGGGAAAGTGGCCTCCCTGATTTAAAGGCTGGGGGTGCCAGGGCAAGGAGCAAAGTCACAGAGATGCTTGCGACGGGAAAGCCGGCAATACTCGCTTTATTGTCCAGCAGTCCAGACTGATGGACGCAGGATGTCAGGACAGGGCAGCAGGCTCAGGAGGCAGCTTGCCGGACCTGGTGCTGCTGGGCAAACCGCTGCATCCGCTCCTCAAGCTCAGGCCGGAAGTGGCGGATCAGGCCCTGGGGAGCAGGAAGCACTGTGTGAAGGGGGCCCTGGAACCGCCCAGCGCCCTGGGCGATCACCACTCCCACACCCTATGCCACCCACTGTGGTGGTGTGTACCTGTACAGGCCAGGCAGCCCCGTCACCCAGGGCGCAGATGGTGTGGCCCTCGATCTGCTTGCTGATCTCCCACAGCGAGTCGATCTCGGCTGGCCGGGCATCACCCTTCACGAAGCGTGCCATCACCTTGTTCATCCAGTCCACACCTGCACCACAGCAGTGAGAGGGACCTGATGGTCTCCCCCAGCCAGATTTGGGGAGACAGCACTCGAGGGGTGTGGGCCACATGGTAGGGGTAAGAGAAGTCATGGCACAATGGGCGGCAGCAGCTGCTTATCCAGGGTCCAGAGCCCACCCCATCCCCACCCTGTGTCCAAGCGGGGCCCAGGGTGAGCCAAAGGGAAGGTCCCATCTGCCTGGGCTGCTCACCCTCGCGGCACGGGGTGCACTGGCCACAGCTCTCGTGCTTGTAGAACTCAATGAGGCGGGCAATGGCTTTCACAATGTCTGTCTGGGTGACAAGGGGCAGTGCGCAGGGACCTAAGCCAAAGAGGAGCCTGAGCCCCCCAGCAGCAGCCCCCACCCCAGCTTCCAGAAGGTCTTCCCAAGAGTCCAGTACTCTGGCCACCTCCTCCACCCTCTCTGGGAATCCTGCACTGCCCCGATGCCACTGGTGCACCCAGGTCCAGTGCCAGGAACCGGCATCTCCCCCAGAGTAACCCTTGCAGCCCCTGCTCCCCTCCATTGCCTCCTCACTTGGATCTCAGGTTGTAGGAAGTGGTACCCAAGAGCTGGCAGAGGGTTTTCAGAGAAGCTCAGGGAGGGGGACGCCAGCCAGGCTAGCCTGAGGCAGGGCTGGAGGGAGCACAGCGAGTCCTTACCGAGTGGTCCATGACGATCACGGCGGCCGTGCCCAGGCCCGTCTGTGCCTGCACCAGTGCGTCGAAGTCCATCAGCACCGTCTCACACACGGACTTGGGGATCAGTGGGGTGGATGAGCCGCCGGGGATCACAGCCAGGAGGTTGTCCCAGCCACCTCTGACACCTCCTGGGGCCACACAGTCAAGTCAATCCCCAAGAGGATGCATGGTCAGGGCTGGGGCCAGGCCTTCGTCAGCCCCCAGACCCAGCTCCTGGGCACCCCCTGCTCCTAGGCCTCACCAGCGTGCTTCTCGATCAGCTCCTTCAAAGGCACGGACATCTCTTCCTCCACAGTGCAAGGGTTGTTGACATGGCCAGAAATGTTAAAGAGTTTGGTACCCGAGTTGCGCTCACGCCCAAAGCTGGCAAACCATGCACCACCACGGCGGCAGATGGTTGGGGACACAGCCACAGTCTCCACGTTGGCCACTGTGGTGGGGCAGCCAAACACACCTGCAGAAAAATGGGAAGAGAGGCCAGTGGGGCAGACTGGGGCAGGTTTTCTAGCAGTGGGGTCTGTCCCAGGGTCCTGCTCCAATGGCAGAGAACCACTCCCCTTTCACGCTCATCATTCTTGTCCCCTGCTGTGCCCCCAAACTCCTGCAGGAGTGTTTACCTTTCCTATTCACCCACCCACATCCCCAGCTCCCAAAACAGGAGCTGTGGCAACAGTTATGACAAGCTTGGCGGGCTGGAGGGGACTCAGGTGTCTGATGTGGGACTGAGGCAGGAAGGAGTCATGGGGAGTTGTGTGCTGCTGCCCTGGTTACTACCCTACCCTCTGCATCTGGCCCCCAGCCCAGAAGGCACTCAGAAATGCCACGAGACAGACCCAGATCCCAAATTCCACAGGCAAGAGTAGAGACAGGCCCCAGGGATGGGGAGGGACTTACCGACATCAGCGGGGAAGGGGGGCTTCAGGCGGGGCTTGCCCTGCTTGCCCTCAATGGACTCAATGAGCGCGGTCTCCTCCCCGCAGATGTAGGCCCCAGCCCCACGCACCACAAACACGTCAAAATCGTAGCCAGAGCCGCAGGCGTTCTTGCCAATCAGGCCAGCCTCGTAGGCCTCTCGGATGGCCACCTGTGGGAGAGGGGTGTGAGGGCCCCTACCCTGAGAGCTCCAGGACACCTGGGGGACAGGGGGAGAGGTACTGGCCCAGCAGGCCCATCGCTAAAGTGCCCTTTGGATATAAGCAGTAGCACTCCAGGAGAGGGGTGTAAATTTTTACAAGATGCAGTTTACTTCTGTAATAACAACAACATTTACCAAATTCCCAAACTGTAAGTAATTTAAAAATAAAACTAAGGAAATAACCAAAATCTTAACAAGTAGTTTCCCTAGTAGTGGATCTCTGGGAAATGATTTTTTACCTTCTTTTTCCTGTGGATTCCTATTCCTCTTAACAAGCACGTACTTCTACCACAAAAGGAGAAAGACCCTAGAGGCTTACTTTTTAATTACATTTATATTGTGCTTTCCATGTCCCAGGCACGTACATAAGGCAACAACAACCCTCGCTGCTGCTGTGTAGCAGTCTAACAGAAAGGTGGCTGACACTGGCCCTGTACCCATCACTATCAACAACACCAAGGTAAGAATTATCAAAATGACTCCTTGACCCATTAGCAGGAGAAATGCCCAAGTGGAGTTCCCCAGCCCACCTCCACCCCAGGAGTCTGCCTACAATCTCAGGAGTCATGGGTCCTTGAAGACCTCCCCAGGTGGGGTTTTGGGGCCTGAAGGAGGAGCCCAGGGAAGGACGCTCTGGGGAACAGGCCCGTGCACGATGCACACAGGAGGGCTCCTCAGACTCCTGCTTCAACCATTAAAAGCTCAGGTGCTAAAAGCCAAGTGGCGTGTGCATGTCCCTTGCCTCTGTCTGTGCCCTTCCCCTGCCCACCTGCAGATTGGAGGCCTCGTTGTAGAATTCGCCTCGGATGTAGATGTAGGCAGCCCGGGCACCCATGGCCCGGCCTCCGACCAGGCAGCCTTCCACCAGCTTGTGGGGATCGTGGCGCATGATTTCACGGTCCTTACAGGTGCCCGGCTCCCCCTCATCCGCATTCACCACCAGGTACTTGGGCCTGTGGGACAGCAGGTCAGCCAGGCCGTGGGGCCACTAAGGCTGTGCCCTCAGCCTCATGCTGTCCTCACTTCATCCAGTGAGGCCTCACAGATGTCTCCTCCAAACACCCATCCCTCTTTGCCCCGCCCCCCGCCCCAACACATTTCCCGGGTCTCTGCTTGCTCATCACTGACAGGGAGCTCACTGCATATTCCATCTTTGGGTGGCCACGACCACAGAAGAGGCCTCTGCTCTGCTCAATCTAAATGTCTCTCCCTGTGCTTTCCCCTGACATCCTGAATTCTGCTCTTGGTCACAAAGAGCCTCCCTCAACCTCTGCCACATCTCTGGGGCCAAAAAGGAGGTAAAGTAACTGGCGCTTATTACTTGTTTTCTGTGTGCCAACCAATGTGTGGACCAAAATCTGCATGAATATTCTCTCTTTATCCCTGCACAATATCATTATACTCATTTACAAAAGAGAAAACTGAGGTTCAAAGAGGCCAGGAGATTGCCCAAGTGGAGTTTAAGATTAGTAGAAGATTAGTAGAAGGCAGAGCAAGGATTTGAACAACTAAGTCTACCTGAGTCAAACTCCTCTGCTGATTCTGCTACACCTCTAGTCTCCCCTGAAGAAAACTAGAGAAAACTAGGAGTCCCAGCCACTAAAGTCCTGGGAACACTTTCCTACCTCATTCCTCCTAGTTTTTAAGGAAACAGCCCATAGGCTCAGGCAAGCTGCAGCTGCCCCCAAGGTCTCTCCTGCAACCCCATATCTGCCTCCTCCAACACACCTGCCATCTGAGGGCTTATTCATGAAGCTCCACTTGAGGCCAGTAGGGAAACCAGCACCTCCACGGCCCCGCAGGCCAGACGTCTTGACCTCACCCAGGATCCAGTCAGGTCCCTTCAGCAGGATCTCCTTTGTCTTGTACCAGTCACCACGACTCTGAGCACCTTTCAGCCTAGATGGAGGAGGAAGGACAATGAAGGAGGATCCCTACACTGGGACCCAATAGGCTAAGGGCCCCCTCTCACCTCCAGTCAAGGCGGCCATACAGGTTGGTGAAAATTCGGTCTTCATCCTTCAGAGAGCCAAAGGAGGTTTTCTTGGGTGCTGTCTGGAGGAGACAGAGGATCAGGAGGCTCAGCAGAGTTCTGAAGCCATGAAGGACTAAGCCAGAAACTACAAATTCTTGAATTCCCTTGCTTAGGAGAGACTCGGCTGGGGAGAAAACAGGGGCTTAAGCTTCAAAATTCTTCCTACCACAATAGCTACCACCACCACTTAGGAAGCACTTCATGTTTAGCAGACTGAGCTAAGCACTTTACATCCAAAAACCCCATTTCATCCTTACAGCAACCCTGAGATAGAAATCATTTCCTTCATTTTATAGAGGAGGAAACTGAAGAGCAGAGAAAAAGGCACTTATGGAAGATCACACAGCCAAAAGCAGCAGGTGAAATTGGAGTCAAAGTCTGCCTGTGGCCAAAGCCCACACCTAAACCGTGGCACCAAACTGCTTCCCTGCGCCCAGGGTGATGTCATGTCTATTCACTTGCTGGGCTCTCCTGCTGGACCACAGACTTGGTTAGGCCAGGGGCCTTTATCTTACTAACTCTGCAGAAGAGGGTAAATAAATGCCTCAAAGGGGCTAAGACACAATGAGGGTGTAGCACTTGTGATTAAATTGAGAAGTGGTGGGGACCATTATTCCACATGACCCAATGGAGAGCCCCCCAGCTGAAGGCCAAGGGGACTTGGCTTCCAGCCTCTCATCCTCCTAAAAGCACTTCTCAGCCATTACAAGGAACAGAGAACTGATCAGGGAGTCGGGAGGTGCACATCCCTCTGCAAAGCTGTTTTCTGCATCTGTAAATGGGGCCATGACGGACTCACGAGGCTGTGGCAAAGGAATGAGACCAAGGACGCTTTGCAGCCTGCAAAATTTCTCCCCGCTGGGAGCAAGGGAAGTGGGAGAGACGGAGAGCTTGGGGAAGGCGAGGGGGGAGTCAGCCTCCCGCTCCCTGTTTACAGCCAGGCCTGGGGAGATGAGCGGGGTCTCCAGGACAAACAGCCCTGGCCTGAGGCCAGGCCGGGCCTCACCGTGTCGCCGCTGAAACGTACGGACACCCGCGCGGGGAGCGACCCGCCGAGCAGCCGCCGGGCCGCCAGCATCGCGGAGGCCAGCCGGGTCACCTCCCGCTGTCACCTTCGCGGCTCCGAGGCTGAGGAGCTAGCGCGACGGAGACGTGGGGCGGCGCACAGGAAGGACGTCACACGCCCGGACGCCCGCGGTGCGCCCAGGCATCCCCGCGCTTCTCCCGCCCAGCCTTGGCCCCGCCTCCAGAGGGGCGGGCAGAGAGGCCGGAAGAGGCCTGTCTGTCGGGGAGACTTCTGGGAGATGTAGTCCCGCCGGCCCCAGGGCCCCCTGCCTCTCTCGCCCCGCCGGGGTTTACTTGCTGGCGGGACCGCTGTCCTTATGGGCTCCTCGGCGTTCGACTCTCGGTCCGAGACTTTCAAACTCCAAGAGAACAAACCTCGCATTTCGCCCTCTGCCGAGTCCTGGCGATTTCCACTTTGTGCAGGCTCGGCATCTAGGGAGCACCTACTGTGTGCACGAGCGTAAAGGGCGGGGGGTGGGGCGGGATGGGGAGAATTAGGCCAGGTGTACAGCCCGATCCTCATGACTACGTTAGAATTATGCCAGACTGTGAGCTTTTCCTGAACAGAGCCTGGCTCAGGGAAGGATACCTCATTAGCCGCCCTGAGCAGGGCCACTCCAGAGACAGAGGTCCGAAATCAGGATAAGGCAGAGAGGTGGTCGGTGGGTGGGCGCTGCTGAGCCCTCCCAGCCACTCCCTCTGCCCTGGACATTAGAGTCCATCGGTAGGCGTTGCTCAAATCCTGCTGTGGCTCCCTACTGCCTTCGGAATCAGGTCCAAGCCTGACTTTAAGGGCTCTAGGCACCACCATCCCCACGCCCAGGGTCATCTTGCCCACGGCCCTGCTGTGACCACCCCCTCCCCCAGGCCCCTCCCTGGTCTCACTGGGCTTTAGGGTGTTTGCGTGGCTCCCTGAGGACTGTGCTGATCTGAGACCTTCTCATGAAGCCTAGGAAGCCTGGGAACTCTTTTTCAGTTCTCTCTCTCTCTCTCTCTCTCACACACACACACACACACACACACACACACACACACACACACACAATAAGAGCGTCCTTTTTGGTCTATTCCCCCTAGCTCAGCTTTCCACTCCTCACAGGAAGGAACTGTCTCTTCTATTCTCTTTTGCAGTAATCATCCTTTCTTAGCTCTCTAGAAATGTGCTATTTACAAGACTTATTTGCACCTGTTTTCTCATACACTCCCCACAGCAGCCCTGGGTCGTGAAAAAAAATTGAGACTCAGGTGGTTCAGTCCCTTATCCAGGGGTGTGAAGGTGCTCAGGGGTAGAACTGGACCCAAACCCAGACCTTTATTCCTTCCCAGAGTGCCTTGCACATGGCAAACCCACAGGAACAGCTGGCCTGAGTGTGGCCTGTCTTTGCGGGATGTCAGTGGTGCTCCGAGAGGCCCCAGGAGCATCCACACCTTGTCTGAGGTCTCACAGATGGAGGGGGGGGGGACTGGGCCTGACCCAGATCCCCTCCCCTGGGCATGGAGAGAGATTCCCAGGCAGATCTGGGGATTACACCGCTAATCCAGGGCTCAGACCTGAGCCCATGGATCCCTCCCTCTGGGAGGGTGGCTTCCTTCCACACCCCTCTCTAACTGGGTCAGGAGAAGGCAGACTGGCGTTGCTCGGGACTAGAGATGGCTGGGTGTTGGGGTGATGGGAAGCGGCGGGCAAGGGGCAGGATCTGCTGTTCATCTGGTGCCAGGTTCCAGGCTCTGTGCCAAGCACTTGCCATGTGCTATATCCTTAATCCTCCCGCAATCCGGGGAGTAGGCATGACAAACCTCTGTTTTCTGATTGGGAAAGAGTGGCTCAGAGATGCTGAGTGGCCTGCCCGGGATGGCACGGCTGCCAGAACTCAGCCTCGGGTCTGCTGACCCTAACTCCCCTCTCACCAGAAGCACCTGCTTGCCAGGCTCCCCAAGAAAGAAGGTAGCCCTCCTCTGCAGCACCACCTCGTCCTCAGCACCTGTCCCACCCTGTGTAACTGTCTATGGATCTGCCCCCTGACCAGCCTCCAGGCCAGACACTGGGGAGGTACCAAGGACACCTCCCTACCCTTCACCCCCAGGCCCACTGCATCCTGCCAACTCTGCCTTCTGCACACTCCCTGTTCTGTGCCCTCAGCCCCCACCCCGACGGCCATGTCCCTATTACCTTTCCCCTAGAATTATGCAAAGCCTCCTTTGGGTCTTGCCGCCCCCCCATCCCTTCTGAGCACAGTGGACCCAGAGGGAATGTTGTAAATTTCAGATCAGTTTTTCCAGCCCCCTTGCCTAAAACCTCACTTGGTTGCTTGCTGCCCTCGGGACACAGCCCGGGCCCCTCGGCCTTGTGCTGGCCGACCTCTCGGACTCCAGCTCCAATAGCACTGGAGCTATTGCTCCATCCAAGCTGGGTTTGCACTCAAGAATCCGTCTTCCTCCCCACTTTGCCTGCTGAGATCTGACTCCTCCTTAGGCTCCTTTTGGAGCTCTCTCCAACCACACCATGCAAATATTTTGTTCCTATTGAACAAGTGTGACTAGACCAGGACCAGCTCTTCTCTCTTCTCCAACCCCCAGCACAGAACATCTCAAGGGAGGTGCATATTCAACATTGTAGTCTAATTTTATATTTAGAAAATGAAAAATATCAGTGGGTTTTTTTCCTTTGATGAAAATTTAAGAAATATAGAAAAGCAAGAAGAAAGTTGTAACTTGTTTCGCCATCCTGACTTAATCCCAGTTAGCATTTTGAATTCTCTGTTACCCACTCTTTTCAAGGTAATTTAAAACATTTCACAGTAGCATATGAATATACCGATGCTAAAAATTTAGACCTTCACAGAAAAAGCTGAAGTTCCTCTCCACCACCTGAGCCAAATGCTGTTGAATCAGGTATCATCTTCCAATCTTTTTTAAAAAATGCCTTTACTTGGGTATACTTACCTACAAAAATAGATACGTGTTTAGTGCTTTTTATTTGCAGTAATGGTATCTTGCTGTGACACAATTCTTCGCCTTGCTTTATTTCATTCAATACTATGGGTTATTTTTTCCTTTAAAAATATCAATTAATTCATTTTAAATAGTGGTTAAATATAACATAAAAATCATTTCGGGAGCTTGTGTAGCTCCGTGTGAGCACCTGCTTCCCAGGCACAAGGCCTCAGGTTCAATCTCCAGCATGTCCTTAGAAAAAAAAATCATTTCCACCATTTTAAGTGGACAATTCTTTGACATTAAGTACATTGACAATACTGTGTTGCTGTCACCACTATCTATTTACAGACCATTTTCATCATCTCAAAACAAAACTCATACTCATTTAGTAACAACTCCCCATTCCTCCCTCCACCACCCTTTTGTAACCACTGTTCTACTTTCTGACTCTATGAATTTGCTGATTCTGAGTATTTCATATAAGATACAGTATGTTGTTTTATTTTCACACATTTATAAAATTTCCAGTTTTCCTTCTGTTATTGATTTCTAGCTTATTCCACTGTAGCCTGAGAAGATACTTGTGTGATTTCAATATTTTAAAATTTATTAAGATTTGATTTGTGGCCTACCATGTGGTCTATCCTGGAAAAGGTTCCAGTGCACTTGAGAAGAAAGTGTATTCTGCTCTTGTTGGGTGGAATGGTCTAATGGGATAGTAGTATTGTTCAAGGCCTCGATTTCCTTTTTGATCTTCTGGTTATATGTTTTATCGATTATTGAAAGTGGTGTATTGAAGTCGCCAACTATTATTGTAGAACTATCTATTTCTCCCCTCAGTTCTGTCGATTTTTGCTTCATATATTTTGGGCAATGTTGTGAGATGCATATATGTTTATAATCGTTGTATCTTCTTGCTGGATTGAACCTTTTATGGATATATAATATCCTTTATTATTTGTAATCTTTTTGGACTTCAAGTCTATTTTTACTGACAATAATATAGCCACTGTGGCTCTCTTTTGATCACTGTTTTCCTGAAATATCTTTTTCTACTCTTTTAATGTCTTTGTATCTTGGTACCTAAAGTGAGTCTTTTGTAGACGGTATACAGATGGGTCACGTTTTTCATCCCGTCGGCGAATATCTGCCTTCTTAAAGGGGAATGTATTTCATTGACATTTAAGGTAATAACTAAGAAGGAAGGATTTATCTCTGTCATTTAGCTATCTGTTTTATGTGTGTCTTCTTGTATGTTTTTGTTCCTCAATTACTCCATTACTGCCTTTTTTTGCATGTGTATTTTGTGACTTTTTTGGAGTTACCATTTTTATTCCCTTTTCTCTATATTTTTTAGTGGTTACCCTTGTAATTACAATTACCGTCTTAAACTAATAACAACCTAGTTCGATTAGTACCAACTTAATTTCAGTAATGTACAAACTCTCTACTCCTGTAATCTCCATCCCTCCCCCTTTATATTATCTCAGAATGTCTTTAGGCATTGTATGCCCAAGTCACATAGGTTTTTTTTCACTTGTTTTAAACTTTATTTTGTACATTTGATAATTGAATATATAAATAATTAAAAACTAAAAAGTTAACAGTTGAATAAATACATACATTTCTCAATTAAATGTACTGGATACATATAAATTTTTTGTGAATCAATATGTTACATAATATATGTGGTTCATAGTAACGGGTTCATACAGTATTTGTCCTTTTGTGTCTGGCTTGTTTCACTCAACAATGTCCTCCAGGTTCATCCATGTTGTCATATGCTTTACGACTTCATTTCTTCTTACAGCTGCATAATATTCCATCGTGTGAATAGAGCACAGTTTGTTTATCCATTCCTCTGTTGATGGACACCTGGGCTGTTTCCAACTTTTGGCAATGGTGAATAATGCTGCCATGAACATCGTTGGGCAGATGTCTGTTCATGTCACTGCTCTCAGTTCTTCTGGGTATATACCCAGTAGTGGTATTGCAGGGTCATGTGGCAAGTCTATATTCTACTTCTTTAGGAACTGCCAAATAGTCCTCCAGAGTGGCTGCACCATTCTGCATTCCCACCAACAGTGAAGAAGTGTTCCTATCTCTCCACATCCTCTCCAACACTTGTAGTTCTCTGTCTTTTTAATAGTGGCCATTCTGATAGGTGTAAAATGATATCTCATTATAGTTTTGATTTGCATTTCCCTAATCATGAGTGTTGTTGACCATTTCTTCATGTGGTTTTTTTTTGCCATTTGTATTTCTTCTTTGGACAAATGTCTATTCAAGTCTTTTGCCCATTTTTTAAAATCGGGTTGTTTGTCTTTTTATTCTTGAGTTATAACATCTCTTTATATATCCTGGATATTAAACCCTTATCAGATATGTGATTTCCAAATATTTTTTCCCATTGAGTCGGCTGCCTTTTCACCCTTTTGACAAAGTCCTGTGAGCTGCAAAAGCGTTTAATTTTGAGGAGGTCCCATTTATCTATTTTTCCTTTCGTTGCATGTGCTTTAGGTGTAAGGTCCAAGAAACCATCTCCTACTACAGGGTCAATTCATATAGATTTTTAACATTATTTTACACATTTGCCTGTTAAGTCATATAAGGAAAAAAAAGTACAGTAATATGGGATTTTATATTTACTTATGTAGTTATCTTTATCAGTGTTCTTTTTTTCTTCATATGGCTTTGAGCTACTGTCTAGTGACCTTTTATTTCAGCCAGAAGGATTCACTTTAGATTTTTTTCATAGGCCTGGGCTTCTGCTACTGGACTCTCTCAGCTTTTTTTGATCTGTGAATGTCTTAATTTCTCCTTCAGTTTTAAAATATTTTTTTAATTTTTAAAGATTTATTTTTTATTAATTACATATCCCCCCCTTTCTGCTTGTTCTTGCTGTGTTCATTTTTGCGTTCTTCTGTGTCTGCTTGTCTTCCCCAATGCTGCAGCGACCCACCGAGTCAGCTCATCGTGCGGCGGCCTGCCCGCTCACAGGGGCTTGCCCTGCCCGCAGCAGCTTTGCCCTGCCCGTGGTGGCTTGCCTTCTCAAGGCGGTCTGCCCACTCGAGGAGGCCTGGGAACTGAACCCGGGGCCTCCTATGTGGTAAACCGGTGCCCTACCAATTGGGCTACAGACGGCCCCTTTTTTTAATTTTTAAAGAAGCTTTATAGTACATAAATTTTATGGCAAAAATATAAGAGTTTCCTTCATTTTTGAAATATAGCTTTGCCAGATATGTTCTTGGTTGATGGAGATTTGCTTTAAAGAACTTAAATAGGTCATCCCTCTGTCTCCTGGCCTCCATGGTTTCTGTGAGAAATTGTTAATCTTATTGGGGACCCCTTGGGAGACTAGGTGCTGTAGCCCTCCCTGGCACCAGCACGCTGCACCAGGAGCCCAGCTGCAGCCCCAGTGCTGCCTGCCATGTGGGTGGGGGGTGGGCACCGGAAGCTGCTGCTCGGCTGGTGACGTTCACCAATATTTACTGCAATTTACCAGTCTCGTCCTCTAGCTTTCTCCTGGTTGCCACACAATGTTCCACAAGACTCCAGAGTTTCAAAATAGTTGATTCAGACAGTTCTTGCCAGTTTAATAGTTGTTTTGGTGGAGGGACTGATCCTGGAGCTTCCTACTCCGCCAACTTCCCACAGTCTTTCACATAGATCATTTTGATAGAAATAAAAGGTAATTTAAGAACAACTCTGTAAAAGAACATAAAAGAGAACAAGAATATAAGGAAAAAGATTCCAAATCAGTAAACAGGAGAGTTAACATCGTAAAAACGTGAATTCCTCCAAAGTAATATTTAAATTCAATGCAATTCCAATTACAAATCCAGCAGAATATTGAAAGGTACTTGAAAAATTGATTCTCAAAATTGTAATGAAAAAATGAAGGTCTAGGATTTGCTAAGATAATTTTGAAAAACGGGGAAAAAAAATAAGGCCCATCCTTCCTGACACTAAGTCATATTACAAAGCTACATGACAAAACGTGTGAAGGGCACAGAATATTAGGATAATAAGCTAACTGCTACAGGAAAAAAAAACTCAAATCACAGCAACTTAACACAATTAGTGTATTTATCACCAATGAAAAGTCCAATGAAAAACCCACAAGTTTTCAAGTAAATGAAGAGTCAGGCTGGGAAAAACAAAAAACGTCCCGTGAAGATGTTCTTGGCCAGGTGGCTCTCCTGGGCAACTCTCCCCCAAACAGTGATTCAGGGATCTAGGCCCCTGACATCTTGTGGCACAGCCATGTTCAACCCGGAGCCTCTCAGTTGTCCTTGGAAAATGTGTGTGTGTGTGGGGGGGGGCGGGGAATATGTAGAGAAGACACTCCTGCTCTCAACTGTCCAGGCCTGCATGTGACACACTTCACTTCTGCCCCATCTGCTTACAAGGGGGCTGGGAAATGCGGTTTATCTCTGCACCCAGGAAGACACCCCACAGCACACCCGTGCATATGCAAGGACTTGGTGTAGAACGGCACTGGCATCGTGACTCAGTTAAAAGAAGAGATAACTAGTAGTACCAGTAAATGTGACTCCCACTGGGAAAAAGTACCATATACAGCAATAAACTCCAAATAGATCAGTGGTTCTCAACTTGGTGCAATTTTGTCCCCCAGGGCAAATGTGGAGCTATCTGGAGAGGTTTTTGTTGTCACGACTTGGGCAGTGCTTCCAGGCTCTAGTGTGTAGAGGACTGGGGTGCTGCTCAAATCCTACAGTGCACAGCAGAGCTCCCACGACAAGGAATTATCCATCCCAAAATGTCACTAGCATTGAGGCTGAGAACCCCTGCGGGAGATTAAGGACCTACATATGAAAGGGAAACGTATAATATTAAATTAGAAAAAAGGAAAATAGGGGCCGGCTCGATAGCCCAGTGGATAGGGCGCCGGCATACCACATGGGAGGCCCCGGGTTCGATTCCCGGGGACCTCTCCTAGCGGGCAGACCGCCTTGAGAATGGCAAGCCGCCATGGGCGGGCCGGAGC
>PVKH010024990.1:0-13504 GCA_004027955.1 Chaetophractus vellerosus | reverse complement strand
AAGTAGCACAAACCAAAGATATGAAGCCATGACTGAACTTAAAGTGTGTTCTCTTTCTTCTTTATGATGGTGTCTCCTGGCTCAGTTGTATATTGTCCTAAGAGGGACACAACTGACTCGCATATCTAGTTAGATGGCATATACATACTTTTTGCTGAAGACAAAAATCAGTCAGGTATTTTCTTGGCTTTATAACTTTTTTGCATATTTGTTGCTAAACATTTCACCTTATTTCTTTCCAAAGTAAAAACATTTGTATGTGTGTTACAGAATGAGCTCATTTACAAGCATTTTTTTTTCCAAATGGGTGAGTTTTTTCATACAAGCTGACATATGTGACCATTTTCTCTCTTTGTTTCTTTAATACATACTTGGAATTTGTCAGCGGCATTAGAGCATGTGTGTTTGTGAAATGTGATTATAAATATCTTCATATGCCTAAAATTTTCAATCATTTCATTTGTTCTTTAGTGCACTAAACAGTAGTTTAATAGAAAATTGAAGTGCTTTCTTGCCTTTTTAATCCTAAAATGCTTTAGATTTATTTCAAGGCACAGTTTATGCTGAACCAAAATTTTCTCTAGTCTATAGAGTCCAGCCTTTCATTTTATTTTCATAATCCCTCCATATTTCTACAAAACAAAAAAAAGCTGAGTAGAATTGTAAGGCAAAAATTGCATATCTCAGTTAGACCATAGTGAAGCAGGATTCATATAGGGAATGAAAAGATAGATCTGGAACCTGCAGAAAAGTCCACGTGGACACTGATAACCCAAGACGGCTGTTGGAAGATCCTGAGAGATTTCCACCATGCAGAATGAGATTCCCAAGAGATTTCTCTGGATATTCTCCCAGGACATTATCATTGGCCCCACCTGGGGGATTGATGGGTGGGGTGATCAATCAAAACAGCAAACACCTGGGACTCCTCCCATTCCATTAGCAAAGGGGTGGAATAATTAACAATTTAAAAAGCAAGTGCAAAGATCAAATCTCCCTTCTGCTCCTCTTCCTGACCCCTGTCACCGTCTGCTCCGCTCCCGGAAGCTTTCGTGCTCTGCTTTGGCCCTCCTGGCTTCTGCACCCTGCTCTGGCCATGTGCCCCCTGCACGGACCAACACGGAAGTAAAACCTGGGCATTTATCATCCATAATGGGAAATTGTAGTCTATAAATCAGCCCTCTCCATCCGCTTCAGCCCCTTACCCCCTACTGGGGACCCGTGACCTGTTACTTTCTCCCATTTCTCTTCTCTCCCTATCTTAATAAATTGTTGGCCTCACTCACCTGAGGTGCTCTGAAATTCATTTCTGCAGCATAAGTGAAAAACCTAGACTAAATCCAGTACCAATAGTACACCTATCTATCTAAAAGTCATTAGCAAGTATCAGTTTTGAAGGTTTGTTATTTTTTTATTCTGCATGGTTTAGATATGTTTGCAATACAAAAATAAAGGTATCTTGACAAGTTGAAGGTACATTGGTATTCATATCCAACAGCTCTTGAATAAAAGAGGGAAAAGAAAAAGGATGCTGTGGATTGAAAAGCCTTAGAGATTTAACTAGACTATCCCAGAATATCATTACTTCCTCAGATGCATTTTATGTGGTATTGAAGTCCATTTTAAATTTATTTGTCCTAAATAATGGAATGAACACCAATTTCTCTTAAGATATCTTGATAATCATCTGCTTTCTTTGAAAGGAGTTGCTGGCATTGTGGCTAAATCACTTCATCTTAACTTCAGAAGTTGTGTTTAACAGAAGCTTCCCTATCACCATCCAGGGACTGTACACACACAGATGCCCACACGTGCGTGCACACTCACACACTTAGAAGTTTAATTCCTATATGGTATTGAAGAAATGTAATTAGAAACAAAATCTCCCAACCTAGAAAACCTCTCCTCAAAGGTAAAAAAAAAAGTACTTATTGAATAGGCATAATAAAAGAGACTGCAAAGATAGAGGGCTCACTGTTTTTATGTAGCGAAGCAGATACAACCAATTACATATATATTCTCAAGATCTTTCTCATAGCTTTAGTACAGGAGGTAGGTTTACAATTTGGAGCCAGGAGCACCCCAGCTAAAGTTATGCTCCTCTCTTCCCAGGAAGCTGGGAGATAGGGGCAATATCTTCCTTGATTACATTTCAAAGAAATGGCTTCCTTCCTTGAGGAAACATTCTTTAGTTGTGAAATTTGCAAGGAGCTTATTTAACCCTTAAAAAGACTTATCTACATTTCAAAGAGACAGAGAAGGCACTTACAATTACACCTTTTCTGAAGTAAATGCGGAAAGAAAAAGGAGAAAAGAGGGAAATCTTTTATTTTTTGCTCTAGGGAAAGTTAATTCTTTTTTGGATTTATATTTACCCTTAAAATGGCTGGCACGTCCTCAACTCCTAACCCTTACTGAAATAGGGTGTCTAACTTAAAACCCTTTCTTCTCCCTAAATAAACTGGCCACCCCCTATCCACCTCAATCTGTATTGAGTGACTGGCCAGCATTTCCTCACCACCTGTTGTCTGTCAACATTATTGCTGTTTTCCATTGGGTAAGGCTTTTTCCACTAGGATCATTTGTTAACAGAATTATTCAATTAAAGGACCACATATTTAGACTTTATCTTAGGATGTATAGTATGGGGAAAATGCCTTAGGAAAAATAGTATATCAATGGATTATCAGTTTACAAGAGAAATGTATTCAAGGTGGAGAAGGTTTGCAGTGGGAAGTCGAGAGAGATTTATCTCAGGGAACTATCCAAAGAGAGAGAAAGCCTGGGTTGAATCAAAAACACTGTGGGCAAAGGGCTGATAAGGGTGATTTGGAATCTAGTGCACATCTTGCAGGGCAGAGCAGCGGCTGTGGTTGGGAAAGAAAGGTGACACATCTAAAAAATTTCAGATTTCATAGCTTTACCTAATATTAGCATCACCTGTGACTAAGTCATCTGCCCTGACATAGCTCATTAAACATTCCATAGCAGTTGTGTGTGCATGTGTTGTGAATTATCTATACGTAATTTGTGTTATGAAACTTACCATTACTAAAAATATACACATATAATATTAAAAACTGTAAACACTTGACAGGCTTTCCCCAACTAAATTCTGAAATAATTGTGGGGGAATAAAGTAGGAATAGAGTGTGTCCTCTCCGTATAAATTAATGTTTAAAACTCAGCAGCAGTATCCCATTGACCTACTACAGATTTCTCCTTACTAAATCTGGTTCTAAATGTTCTGTAAGAAACATTAAAGAAAGAGGCTCTCATTTCAGCCTCCCTTCATCTAATCTCTTAAACTGTTCCATATCAGCTGTTTCCTAATCTGCAGGTACAAGAACTTTGTATAGTGGCTTAACCTGTTCAATAAACCCAGTCTCCCAATATCCTTAGATTTAACTTGAAAACTCTTTTGTTAATCTATACTTATTTATCTAATGTAAAATGAAAAGCACTGTACTTTTAGCTAAAGATTTATCAGTCACATTGATAACAGTTTTATTCCTGTTTCATCCTTCAAACTCCCAACTGATTATATTTGCACTGGTCTTTTTAGGTCCCCTGTTATTTCTTCATTTCATGTTTTTTTTCCACCACTTGAATATGGGTATTTAATTTATTTTGCCTTGAGTAAAATTGCTTGTGTTTTCCCAGGTACCTTCTCATTCTATGTTCAATACGTCTGTTTGTAACCCCTGGGTCTATGACTATGACTCCTCTCTCTTTACAGATGTTGGCAACATTTACCCGCCTTTTATCATTTGCTGTATTCATTTGTATTCAGCTAACTATGCATTCCAGATTTCCATATCATTTTAAGTTAAAAATAAGTCCTTTTTCCAAACTGTTTGACATTAAAAATTCACTAGACTTGACTTTATAAAATTTATTTATCATTTGTAATTTCTGGGTAGCAAATTATCATCAAGGTTGCAGGTTTTGCTTTGTCAGAATCCACAAGCTAATTTTTCTGAAATGCTTCTCTAAATTTTTGCTAGATTTCTTATTCTTTCCAGAGCAATTGGATTTTACTTAGTGATTTGCACATTTCTGTGACACATTTGCTGTATTTTATTTTTGAACCATCCCACAATAAAATTCACAGAAAAAAACTTCAAATACTGCATTCATGATGAGAAGTATACATGCCATCTCAATGAGACTAGTTATTCCTAATTTTCTTATGGATAAAACTGGTTCATCTTCCTGCTCGTGTCAACTACCAATCTTTACATGCTATCTACTGATACTAGAAAGAATATGACCAACCACCACCATCACATCAGCAACACAACAGCATAACACCGTCATAGAAAACACACAGCATCATCAGCAGTAATGTAACTGGGAGTTAAGAGTTAACAAATGATTATAGTCACTGAATCATTACATAGAAGCCCTTTTACTTTTTAGTATATTGTAGAAGAGCCCAAAGTTAATACCCGAAACTACTTAAACTCACTGAACTGTAACCCAGATGCCTTGATCTTTCATTTAGATGTGTAACTATAAAATCCTCACCTTGTGACTGGCCCTGCTCATACCCCCTTATCTTGTTTTACAACTTTGAAGTCTTGTGTTCATGTAGACAGCCCCTTAATATTTACTAATGAAGGAAATTGGGTCAGACCAGAACTAACCAAGCTGAATTCCTAAGCTATCTTACTAGACAAGGCTAGTTCTAACCAAAATTGGCCTGCCTGATGTGCACAGTAGTTTAAACCTTAACCTTTAGGTGACCTATACCTCATTATAATACTGAAAGTCACACCCATCATCACATTAAGGCTGCCATTTTCTTACACACATTCTGTAACCAGGCTTGCAGTCAATCTATGCATGCTCACTAATTAGACTTTCTCTAGCTTCATCATCTCAAGCCATTATACTCATTTTCCTAAACCTACATGTCTTTGGATCCTATAAAACTCTCAGAATTACTACAGTTCGGGGAGACAGACTAAAGGTCCATAGGCCTTCTGATCTCCGTGCTTGGTGCTTTGCAATAAAGCTTTTTCTCTCTTTGAAAGGCTGGTGTCACAGGCTTGGTCATTGTGTGCATCAGGCCAAGAACCCAGGCTTCGATTGGTATCAGAAATTTACCAAAAGTACCAGCAACAATTTAAGGGTCACATCCACGCCTTTGTTTTCTTTCAGGTTGCTTTAACTTAATTCTTGAGTGCAAATATACTCATTGCTTCAATTGTTTGGCCAATTCACTAAGGCATGGGAAATGAAATAGTTGAAGATAGCAATACAACCTTACTTGGATAAAGTCCATTTTGAAAACCCTTCTGTGATAACTCCAGGGATGAGATCTATGAGAAAATCTCAACTTTCTTGCCAGTGAACATATTTTAATTATCTTTCTTAGACCCCCTTTGGCTTTTTAAAGAAAGAGGAATGAATGTAACTCATTTGACACTGCCTTTTTGATAAAGAAACATACAATGAATTGAATGTATGTTTTCCATACCATTTCTTTTTCCTGAGCCATCCTTTTGGTAAAATGTTAGCTAGCAAATAAAGTGATGGAATATTTAAAAAGTGAAACAGAAATTGCTATAGAATACTCATATTTGACTTTACTGAGCTAAGAATAGTTATAAAGCCAATTGCCCTACATAGATTGTAGGACACACATGTTTGGATTGCAGTGAATGACAAAGGAAAGGGAAAAACTGCTGAACCTGTGTCTCTGAATGTCATTATAAAGACATGATATACCAAGCATATGAATTAAAGGCCTGAGTCTCCTTGGAGGTTTGAAGCATTGTAATTATCTATATAACCTATTTTTTAAAAAATCATTTTTGTTCATGCCCAATTTTTACTGTGTGTGCCTAGATTATTTTTAAAGATATATTTAAAGTTTCAGGGAAAGCTATTTTTGACCATTTGTCTTTTGGTGATTAAACTTGAAAATATATGTCATTTGCTTTTTCTCTCTCTTGAAGACATTTTACCTTGCCATTATTTTAAAAGTTATCCCACTATCTACCCAGATAGGTATATTAGTGTGAAATTTATCAGGTACCAATATCTACATGTATCAGAAAAATAAAACTACAACCAAGATGTAAGATGAGGAGATGGGAAAAATTTTGTGGGGAGCTTGAAGTAGATGAGAAAGGGGAAAATTGTTTTCAGACAATTTTCATGGAAGTATATGAGCTAGAGATCAGAGATTATCCTAATGAAAACAAATCTTTTCCATTATCTGGAGTAGTTTTAGGGAGATGACTAAGAGGCTTGAGTGGAGAGGAGAAAATTCAGATTTGTGAAAGTTCATAGAAAGTGCTTCAACCTGGAAAATGAAAAGCTCTGCATATCAAGCTGTTTGTGATACAGAATGCTGTTTGCGATGCGTTCCTTGGTAAAGATAGTCCTCAAACAGTTTCAAGTGGTATGAACACAGTTATTAGAATACCTGGTAGATTTCAGAGGAGAGATGTTAGACTTGAAGAGAAGCATTCCAATAACCAATATAAACAGTAATTCCTGATGAGTTTATCTCTGCTCTGTGAGCCCAAAGGCTAATCTTTTTGCATTTCTATGTGTACTTACTGCCTTCTCCCATTTTTGTAAGCATCATTGAGATCTGGAGAGCAATTCTTTTTCATTATCTGTGAAACTTCAGTGACTTTAGTATAAACAACAACTGCCTTATTTTCAAAATTCAAAGGTGTTTTTTTGGCAATGAAGTTTTGGGCTTTGTGAAGTCTGTTGTGTTTAAGCTTGACTTTATGTTAGAAAATATAGAGAAGTGACTTTTGTTTGCTCAGGGTGCCTACTACTCTTGCTGTTCCAATTTAAGTTTATATGGTCTTTCAAAGAGTCTAAGAATGGAGGATATAGGCTATTTCATATCATCACATATCATGCAGAACCGTGTGGGAGAGAGGGTGGTCTACAGTCTGAATTGTGGTCCATGCTTGGTGGCAAAGCCCCAAAATGTGTATATCTATTACAGGTGTTGTGCCACACTGATGAAGGATGTATATGTGGGAGGTGTGGGAGGTGGGGCATATGGGTACCCCTAAAATTTCTGTGTAACATTTATGTAATCGATGTATCCTAAAAAAAAAAAAAATTGATTAAAAATTGAAAAAAAAAGAGTCTAAGGATTTGCTGACATTGTCTACGGACTGTTAGAAAGTAGGAAGACCCTTAGTTTAGGAAACCCAAGTTAGTTCTGACATATTTGGGACATAATCCTTAGCCATCCAATTAGTGTCAAAGCACCGATAGTTCTCACTCTATGCTGGAATTCCATAAAACATGGGAATAAGGATGCAAATGCTTATTAAGTAGAACACATTATTTAGAGATCATGTGTTTTCGTGTCTTATAAGGAGGTCAATAGTACTCTGCAAAGTTGTGGTTTAATTACACCCAAGAAGTTGCTTTTGTAATTCATCAATAACATAATTTGTAGTGCGTGTCATCCAATACAGGAGAAATGGCTCAGGTCTTTTCTTAGTACAGTTGTGGGATATAATGTCTTCACTTTTTTTTAACTGCTTATGAACATACTAATACCCCTTTTGTTAATCCAAATCAGTGCCTAGCAATACTAAGCTTTTGGAATTTGGTTGTTTTTTTTAAACAAATAACTTTTATTGGTACATATTAATAAAACATACAATTTATCCAAACTGTACAATCAATGGTATTTGGTATAATCACATAGTTGAGCATTCATCACTCTAATCATTATTAGTGCATTTTCATTATTTCAATAATAATAATAACAATAAACAAAAAACAGACAAACAAGAAATGTCTTCACCTCCCAGTTTCTCTGTTCTCCCTACTGTACATAGCTGCTATTTCTGTCTATTCTTGTACAATTATTTATTGATGTATTGAACACTTTTATTGAGATATATTCACATTTTGACATTTCTAATTATTGAAATTGTGGAAATTAATTGAGGATTCCTAGACAAAATATCTTAAATCCTATTGCTTGAGGCCAAAGGAATTTGGTGACCAAGCCAAATGCTTTCTATTCCTGAAATGGTAATAATAAAGAGAAAGAAATAAAACCTATTGTAAAACCTGATTTGTTTTTCCCATGCAATTAAAAACAAACTTAAGCAAGCAAAAACAAAAATAACAGCATAAAGAAAACAAAAATGACTAAATATAACGCCTTTTCAAATTCTAATCACTTGTCCAACAAAGTCAATCACTTTAAGATTTATACAGAAGATATCGTGAGAATAGTATGTAAATTATATATGGAAATCAAAACATGCAATAAAAAATCTTGAGTTCTGAACTGTGTTAAAACACCAAAATATTGTTTGTTTGTTTGTTTTGGTTTGTTTGTTTTCCTTTGCTTTTTGGTGGAGAAAGAAGCATACATAAAGCTCAAAATGTGGCAAGAGATGCATACTGAACAAGACCAGAATTGAAATTTGAAACCTTTCCCAAGGCTTATTTTATACTAATCTACTCTGCTTACTTCTTCTCCCCAAGTTTCTAACTTACTATCAGTTCATATATATCATATTAATGTAGGCTTTTGGTTTTTTTTTTTTAAGTAGGTACCAGGGATTGAACCCAGTACTTCATACCTGGGAAGCAGGTGCCCAACCACTGAGCTATATCTGCTCCCCATTAAGGTAGTCTTTAAGGACTTGTATTGCCATTGCTCTGAAAGTACCATGGAATATCTTGATACTGCCTGTCAACTTCTCTGGGCTTTCTGCTTTCTCTCAAACAAATAGAGGCTGGAGATCTTCTTCATTGAATATTCAAAATGGCTGGTGGCTTTCCTGGAGTAAAATGAGTGAACCAGAGTCTCTTTAGTTGATGACTCAATTTACTAAAGTTGTGAATGTGATAAATGCACCTGTCTCTAGAGACTGAAGCTGCCAGCTTTGGAGAGTACAAATGTGACTGTAACTGCTTCAATTTCAATGAGTTATTATTCTCTGAATCTGTTCTGCTTGTACTGGGATTGTTGGTACAGAGATTGTTTATAGCTAGATGTGGAAGTAAGAAGAGTAAATATAATGGCATGCAGAGAAGGGGAAAAATTGACCTCTCTAAAGGTACATCCAATATAGTTTTGCTTGTTTGTTCTAATTAATATTCAGAAAATCAATGATTATAAAAAGGTATATCCTCATAATTAATAACCTACATTATTTCATGATTACATCATAAAAAAGGATCTCCTGGGATAGATATGGGTTTTCTGGAAACTCAAAACACCATGTATTGCAAATACATTGCTTGCAAACTCAGTTCCCCAAGATGTTGCCCTGAGAATTACAGAATTACATTTCAACACAGTGGTTCCTTTGACTTATGGGTACTTTTGCACATACACAGAACCCTTTACCTAAGTTCCTTTCTGTCCCCAAGGCTTCCATTTCAAAATGTTCCTTACTTACTTTTTCTAAAATTGCATCAGGTAACAGGACATTGAAGTAAATCAATTTGAGTCCCAAAATGGAATATATTATTTTTGGAACTTTTCATTTTTCTGCCATAGCTTCTCAGTATGTATGAATTGGGCACATTTCTAATAATCCATTTATGAACTCTGTAATGAGTATAAGTGACTAGGGCTTTGCGTATATACATCTATAAGAAGTAATGGAATATACTAGAATACACACTTCTGGTCTAGCCATATTCTTTGCTCTGGAAGTTTTTCTTCTACCCAAGATAGTAGACAGCAATTGATTTCCTTTGAGAGTCCTTTCCATTCAGCTAAACATTTTTTGAGTAGATGTTCTATTGTTTCTGCTTTTTAAAATTTATTTATTATATATCCCCTCCCCCTTTCTGCTTGTTCTTGCTGTGTGGACTTTTTGCATTCTTCTGTGTCTGCTTGTCTCCCACCCGTTGCGGCGACCCGCCAAGTTAGCTCACCGGGCGGCGGCCTTGCCTGTTTGCAGGCGGCTTGCCCTGCCCATGGGGGCTTGCCCTGCCATGGCGGCTTGCCTTCTCAAGGCGGTCTGCCCGCTCAAGGAGGCCCCGGGAACCAAACCCGGGGCCTCCCATGTGGTAAAACGACGCTCTACCAATTGAGCTACAGCTGGCCCTTTTTCTGCTTTTATACATGTTATTAGCACTAAGAGACTGTGAGTTACTTTTACTCAAGTGATAGGTGCTATAGTATGGGATTGAAAATTGGACAGAAACTGGACAGATCATTTACAAGATCTGGGATCTGAGGGATATTCTCTGAGAACCTGGAAATCTCGATGCTTAAGGTTGGGAAGTAAGAGGCTTGGCAGTTCCTTCCTGCCTTGGTTTTGCTACCTGTAAACTGTGTATAACAATGGTATAATGATTTATGAATATTTATTAAGTACCTAACAAGCTACGTACTGCCCAGAGAATATGTTGATCACTCTTTAGAAGCATTTAATTCTTTGAAGTCACAAAACAGCAATTCAATGCACTAGTATAGTAAATTATGAGGTGGTATGTTTATGATTTGTAAGAAGTAATCCATTTTCACATGCCCCAAGTTTTCACAGGAAAGGAATCATAGAATCCCACAATTGAAAGAAACTTTACACGACATCTATACACTTGTCTATGGGATGCGTGGATCCCCTCTATTTCATCCAACCCTGAGAAGCTCTCCTGGCATGGAGAGCATTATATGCCAGGGCAGCTTCACAACTATGAGACCATTCTCATGATTGAGGTCATCTTTCTTAGATGGTTCAGTTACCCACGCATTATTTATAAAGTATTTATTAAAAACTGACTATGTTCTAGTACTTGGCTAGATAAAGAGGAGTTGTGACCAAAAGCCTTTGACTTTGTGGTGTGTTTCCTCTGATAGTAAAGGTCACATCTATCGTGAAAGTCCACAAGTCCTACCTCCAAAAAAATTAACCTCTTATTCTTTCTTGTATGTTCCCATGCTAAAATTTTCCCACTCAAAGATTCAAACTCTCTTTTTTGTCCCAAAAGAATCTGGACTAACCCAGAAAATTTCTTTGGTTCATCATTTGAACCTGGATTATGCTGCTGCTTTAAAGGTGAGAACCATGTATTTTAAAAACAAAACAAACATTCATTAGCTGTCACTAGGTCAAGCAGGTATCTGTTAATAAGATTTAGCATACAAATCTTGTACCTGCAGTTGGATAAGTCATACAATAGATGGGTGATTCAATTCTCTAACACTAGGAAATTTTTTTTAATCATTTACTTTAACACATGATTATTACTGTTTGAGCATGAGCAGGTCTCTTAACTATTTGGACTCCAGTGTCCAGATATAAACAATAAATGTTTCCCAAACTTCAAACTTTCATTTATGGGATTACTATTTTTGACATACTTTCATATGACTGGGACAATACAGTTCTAAATACTTCTTGCTTAAATCAATTTATTTTAAAATGAGGGTGTATAATACATTCAAATTTAATTTTATAATAATTTAAAAGTATATAACTATTAAATATTTTACAATTTTCTATTTTGATCCAAATAGTACACCACAATTTGTAAAACACTAGGCTAGGTGTTTTCCTTTCCTACTTAATTTAGTGACTCACTGTTTTTCATTGTCTCTGGCTCCTTCTATTTAGGTACTATAAAAACTGCAAATTAGATGTTAAGAAGTTGCATACAACTATGATAGTATGGATATTTTTTAAGTATTTGTTCTATAACTGTAATTAAATGCACTGTAAAAAGAACCCTGAAAATTTGCCTTGCATTTATCCTAATTGCTCATAAAAAATCCAGAAACAGCAGTCATTTTGTTTCACCTTATATATTTGAGAAAGGGTGTGTGTGTTATCTTATTTGTGGTACTAGAACAGAATCTCAATCTGCGTTCCAAACAACCGTCTTTAAATGATTTAGGGTTAGAGTGTCTTTCAGGGTCAGGCCTGAAGCTTTTCTTGTTTCTTTTTTTAAATATGATTACAATGATTTTCCATACCATCTGTAAGGACAAGTGAAAAATAAATTGAAAAGTTTCGCATTTAGGTTCTTAGATGTTGCTTTGATCTCCCATGCTCTTCAAAGCCCTTGATTAAAAATTAAGAATAAATGATAGCATCAGGATAAGAGGAAATAAAGTTCAACTCAGACTTGTTACTCTGACATTTTCTAGCCAGCTGCTTTAAAAAACACTTTGGATTATCAGACTATGTATCTTCAAAATTAAAATGGGAATCTGAGTCCAACTTGCTCTTGCATGATATTTTAACATTGCATAAAACAAATTTCCATTACGTAGTACCCAGGATTGTTATATCAAATAATAAAATTGGGACATTTTGGAAGTTAAAATTCCAGACTACTTTTTTATAGTTATCCATATGATCAGTCTCTCCATCTTCAGACCCAAATCATCCTTCCCTGATTTTTCAGTGATGTTTTACGCTTTTATACAATAATAACTTTTGTTTTCCAAGTATGTAATCTATATTCTGTTCTCTCCACTGGAATGCCCTTCTCTTCCTTTCTGAATATATGATTTTTTTTTAAAGATTTATTTTTTATTTTCTGCTTTTTCTCTCCCCCCTCACCCGACCGCTGTGGTAACACGCCAAGTCAGCTTCACCGGTGAGCGGTGGCCTTGCCCACTCATGGACGGCTTGCCCTGCTTGCAGGCGGCTCTGCTCTGCCCGTGGTGGCTTTGCCCTGCTCGTGACAGCTTTTGGTCTGCCCGGCCCATGGTGGCTTTTGCCTTCTCAAGTGGTCTGCCCACCCGGAGAGGCCCCGGGGACCGAACCCAGGGCCTCCCATGTGGTAAACCGGCGCCCTATCCACTGGGCTATACAGCCGGCCCCTGAATATATGATTTTTAAAAATTTTCTTCCTAGAACTTGCTAAAACCCACCTCTTTAGTAAAGCTGTCCCCAACCACCATGTTTCAACACACGTTGGAAATAATCTCTTTTTTGAATGTTTGTAGTATTTTATCTCTATCTTTTGTATGGCTTTTACCTTTTTCCTAACTTATTTTCAAATGATCTCAAAAGCTTGCTGTCATAATTAGGATCCGATTATTTGTTTCTGCACGTAGATAGCACAGTGCTTTATAAATATTTGATACTGAATAAATGTTTGGAGATTGATTGAATGAATTAACAAATTAATATGTGGAGGAAATACTTTAGCCATATTGCATTTCCCTTACCATACACATACAATTTTTATCTATATAATTCTTTATTTTTCACACTATTCCATGTCATAAGCAAGCTTATACAAAAGCTTTTTAATTAATTAATTTATTTATTTATTTTGCAAGACTAATCCTTGGCTCTCTAACTCATGATCTAATGCTCTTGATGTATATCTGAGTCTCCTTTTTATTCTGGGGTTAGTAGTCTTCATGGCAGAGATATCTTTTTCTTACACTCAACCATTTAATTTCTTAAATATAACAAATAATCCAACTCATTTGGTCTTTCCCTCTGTGTGGTACTGAGGTGGAAATGGATATATCCCAAATCTCCGTTACCATGATTTTTCTTTTAAAGATTTA
>PVKH010024989.1:0-13522 GCA_004027955.1 Chaetophractus vellerosus | reverse complement strand
CTTCCCTCACCAAAGTCTGTGGCCATGTGTTGGAGCAAGATGGCTGCTGATGGCTGCCAGGGTTCAGGCTTCCTGGGTTCCTCTCTTCCTGGGGCTTGCCTCACTCCAGGATTAGGCTTGCTTCTCTCCACAAGGCCAGCTGTAGACTATGAGGTGAATAGCTCGTCTCTTCCTGGGGCCTTCTCTCCTTCCTCACGACCAAGCTCTTCTGTGTGCTTGCTTCCCAGGGCCTCAGCATTAAAACTCCAACATAAAAACTCCGACTAACTTCAATTCTGTCCTTTGCCATGTCTTTTATCTTTAAGACCCACCCACCAAGGGGCAGGACTCAATGCCCTACTGACATGGCCCAATCAAAGCCCTAATCATAATTTAATCGTGCCCAGAGGAACAGACCAGTTTACAAGCATAATCCAATATCTATTTTTGGAATTCATAACTATATCAAACTGCCACAAAGGAGAAAGTAACAACTTAAATAAAGGTCTTAAGTCTTAGTTTCATCTCATATTTTTCTGCTCTATTATTCTTTAGTCTTTCATTTACTATGTACTGGCATACAATCAGATACCTTGACATGGAGAGTAACTATTGTTTGAATAGAAAACAGACTCAATAAGTTATAAGATTATTCTTGTACAAATATATACCAGTCATTTGCCTTTTGCTCCTAAAGCCATTTCCGTTCTTCCTCTTAGAACTATATTCCCAAGTCATCCTTGTCAAATTGAGTCCATGTAGATTCAGTCAATAGGAGACACTGGTAGAAGATTGAAAGCAGGAGGAAAGAGGTCAGGTATGGAGAGGAGACAGGGAGTTTCCCCCCTCTTGCTCTGTTTCACACAGCACACTCCAGACTCCAAAAGGCCCCTACCATGGTTCTAGCTCCCTAAATTAGTTATGGTCCTTGGGTTCTGAAAATACCAAGGCTGCCCACTGTCTCTCATTCCCTAGGGGTGACCACTGCATCCTGCAATTACTAACTGACTGATTACATTAACCATCCTTATTTGGTTTCTTAGATCTTTCATCACCCAAGAACAAATTCCCTGAATTAAATTCCTTCTGTTCATAGACCTAGAGTGGTTTCTGTCTATTGACTAGGTCACAAGAGAGAAACTATCCAAAAATAAAAAGATCTACAAAGCACAGTTTTAGAGAGAGTTATTAGCAAAAACAGAAAAAATATATATATATATAATCAGCCTCCATCATCACATTTCCCAACTTCAACCAAAAGTGACAGGGATTTAACAATGTCCTTCCTAACCAGAATATTAAAATATATTAAAAAGCAGAAGAACATAGATACAAGCAGAATCAAAGCCCTTAAGAATAGACACATGCTATTGAAGTAATGGGTCTGAGACAATTGACTGGGCTGAAAGCGCCAAAGAAGAAATTAATTGAAGGAAAAAAAGGTGTATATGGAGGTCATGATATATTAGAAATGGAAGGTATGGTTAGAAATCAGGATGAGATGAGTAGAAACTTAGCTCAATAAAATCCATAAGAACTAGAATAGTCACTCTGCTTATTAAGGCAAAAATTTCTGAGATCTGTGGCATGAAGAGAGACAGGGCTCCAGGAGGACAGAAAAGGATAGAAAGGGGCCAGGAAATAGTAAATAGTGAAACAAACATACTGAATAATTTAAATATCTACTGATATAATTGGGCAAAGAAAGTTTATATACAACTCATTTCAAGGATTAATAACTATAGCCCTGTATTTTTATACAGGGGTGATCCATCTGAATCACCTATGGTGCCTTAAAAATTAAATTTACTGAAACAAATTCCTGGACCCCCACAGTTTTAGTTTCCTTGGCTGCTCAAGCAAATACCATGGAAAGTTTTGGCTTAAACAAAGGGAATTTATTGGCTCGTAGTTTTGAGGTTAAAAATCCAATCAAGTTCTCATCAAAGCAATATTTTGTTCATGAAGACTGATGAGCTATGGCTGGCTGCCAGCATTACTTGGTCCTGGGCTCTGTCACATGGCAATGCACATGGCAGCCTCCTTGGCCTCTCCCTTCTCTTCTGGGTTCCATTGACTTTCAGCTTCTGGCTGCTCCCTCTGTGGCTTTCTTTCTGTCTGAATTTCATTCTGTTTATAAAGGATTCCAGTAATAGGACTAAGACCATCCTGACTGAGTTGGGCCACACCTTTACTGAAGTAGCCTGATCTAAAGATCCTACTCACAATTGGTTCCTGCCCACAGGAATGTATTAAGGTTAAGAATATGTTTTTCTGGCTTATATAGCTCCAAACCTCCATACCTACCCTAGGACTATTGAAACAGAGTCTCTAGGGGTGAGGCTTTGGAATTTGATTTTAAACAGTTGCCCACTGAAAGTTTGAGAACCTCTGCTGAAGGTGGGGTGACCTTGCATGTAGGGCAAATATTTGCAGAGTTGAATGAACATCTGGTATCCAGTACTAGAAGGACAATTCTTTAAGTGAAGTGGAGATCCCAAGCATTAGAAGGTCCCAAGATTTATCAGAGATATCAAGCTTTATAAGAAACATTTCATTTAAAAATTTTTGGATACTCTGGACAGTGATAATGGGAAGTTACTTCAAACAGAGTTGGATAAGCCGTCTATGTGAGACAGCCTTGGGAAGATCCTGTCTCATCCTAGACCAGAATGAGACATTTATTTCCATGCAGCTTTATTGTTTGTAATGTAAATGTGCATCTGGATCTCCCCCATCCCCTTTTCTTTTTCCTGCTTTTGTGATTTTGTCCTGAAGTAAAAACCAATTTTATTCACCATAGCAGTGTCTTTTAATTCTCAGTTGGCAGATTCACGGACAATAAACAAAACAAAGAAGTCTTTTTTAAAAATAATTCTATAGAGCTATTTGCTGTACTTATTTTACACACAGCATGATTAAAGCTTTTTTCCCCCCTTTTTGCTTTGCAATAACTGGATACGTAATTTTTAGGAGACAGTCGCAGACACCCATTACTCAATGCCTAGCACATTTTTGGAAACTTCAAGTCCATTTATAACACCATCAAAGACGTTTTCAATAAGTGGCACAATTTTGAAATGAAAATTGCTCTCGGGGTTAAAGAGTAAAAGCAATTTTGTTTGGAAATATTAGTGGTCTGCAAAGAAACATCAAATCATACAGATAAAGAGACTAACAGGCTTTGAAGCTTAGGAATAAACTGTGGAGATTTCTTATTCTTTTCTTCCTTCCTCCTTTTCTTCCTTCCTTCCTTCTTTTTCCCTTTTTCCTTTCAACATTTGTAGAGTGCCTAGTACATCCCTCTTAACATGAATTACAATCATGAGTAAAACAGTCCTATTCTCTGCCCTCATGGGCTGTAGTCTAATGAGAGAACCAGATATTAGCAAATAACTACAAAAATAAATATGAAATGTTAAGGGAGATATAAAAATGAGACCATCTGACAAGGGGTCAAATGACAGCTTTCAGAGCTCTGAGATATGAAGAGGATGGTCAAGTAAGTAGCTGGTTATATGGTTCCTAAGATTGGCTGTGGTTAATGACTGGGGTTAACAGACTGTAACCTAAAACTACCTGGATTGACAGTTGTTTCCTTTATACCATGATTTGAGATGGTCTGGATGAAACTTCTTCTTCAAAGAATAATTATTAAGCCTGTGGCACTTTGGTAGCTCCTTATATGGTCTTAACTGATCTGGGATTTAGTCTGACTGAGGAAGAAAGATGGAAATGCTTGAAACAGTTATGTAGAAGTCTCTATATAATTAAGAGTCAAAAGGGAAGTGAGGAAGGAGCTGATATGAGAGTTTAAATAAAACTGGGAAACTCTCACACACACCATATCTTCTCTATTTCTGATCTCTTAGCTCTCCCCCTACCCACTCAGCACTGTTATTATACTTCTAACAGTAGCTATTGCATATTACCGTAAACTGTGCCCAGTCTAGGATTCAAGTCATTTCAAAGACTTATGGAAAATTTGGCTAGTAATTCAAATTTTCTAATACATCCTATGTAATTTTAAATTAACCCTAAAATGAATGTGTGAATCTCATTATTCTGTATATATCTGAATTGACATAAAGAAAAAAGTCTATGTGTAGCTTATAAGACCAATATCAACTAATGGCCACCAAATAAAGAATGAAAAATGAGAAATTACCTATTTTTATTAAAATCAAGGAAATAATCCATTGTTAAGGAATGTCTTCTGAAATCATAGGTGAAAAATGAAAATGTGCTCCTTTTTTATTGGAGTATTTGAATATTAGCTCCTTTATAATCATATGCCCCCCACTTCTACAAGGTTGTAACAACCTCAATTACCAAGTGAAGTAAACAAGGTCGATCTTAAATGATGAAAATAAACTTAAGCCCAATTACTTAATTTTTCATTGCTCTTTATTGCATTAAATAGTCCCTTTATCTTTATTGCACAATGAAGAGCCAACCTTCCAAAAAGGAAGGAAAAAGAACTTTGAAAAATTTAGCATAATGTCTCTGATCATGGCGTCTCACCTTTACACCAAGGGCAAGAGCCAACACTTTGCAGTGCCTACTGCGGCCGGCCACACAGGGCGGCAAGCATCTCACATCTACCAGCTCAATCTTTACCACTAAGAGGTGGTCATTCTCATATCACAAAGGAGGGAGCTAAAGGTCACGTAGCTCGTGAGGATAGAACAAGGGTTCAAACTCAGTCTGTGTTCCTAACCACCAACCTCACTGCCCGGTATGAACATTGTCACGCCTGCCTCCTAGGACCCTTCTCAAACCAAGTGAGACAAATTATATCACGCACTTAATATTTTTAAGGGGTTATTCAAAAGTAAAATACCTTTGTTTATTTAAGTGAGAGATCCCAGGATAAAAGCAAACATCCCCAGCTAATGACTGATGACTTACCAAGACTTTCACTTAAAAGTTGCCTGATTTGAGATGTCAGTTACATGGGGGAGGGGGGGGATGCAAAATAAACTTGCATGTCTCATAGTACCATAAAATATTATTGCTGAAATTATGACTTACCATGAATAAAATGAAATCTTGATAATATGAGGTACCTTATAGGTTTTCACACGTGAAAACTTTTATATTGTGAGTGTTGTCATAAAGTTCAGACTATAAAATTTTAATTTCAACCCACTTTGTATTTTAGGTTACGTAGGAGTTAAGTTCAGTACAATATCTGTCATTTCCTGGCAAATCCTGAAATCATTTCTTTATTCTCCATCATTGGAAAAACTAATTTTTGAGATAATCAAAAATGATTTTTTAATCTTGAATCTGTTTCTTCTATCACTTTAAGAAACATATCAACCTGAAATTTATATTTTCATTGCTATTCCTTTAATCCAAATGCTTTTCATTATTTATTTATAAATCACAAGGGTGTAATGAGAATTAGATAATATAATCAATATTAGGAAGTGTTTTATATGAAGGTAAAATATCATAAGTTTTATTATTATTATCAAACTTTTAAATAGTTTGATATTCATGAAATAGATGTTCTTGGATTTCAGAACAATTATGTTTCTTTTCAATTGTGTGACATTTTAGGAAATATTTTATTTTCTTCTCTTGCTTTTACCTGCTTAAAGTCATCAAAATAACTTTAACTTTATTGATCATTAATTTAACAAGGAAAAAACTTTGCGTGGCAAGAATACCTAATGATGGAAGGGGGTAGGTTGGCAGTGGATGAGGGTGATGACGCAGGCGTGGGGAGTGGGGTGGACAGTGCTGGGATGTGAAGGTGAGCAGGGTGGGGGCTGGCTTGGACTATCCATGGAACTGAGGGAGGGCTGGAAGAAGGAACAGATGGACTCAGGGATTTGTAGGTCTGTGGTTGAAACTACAATGGTGGAAATGTACTTTTGGCAAATATGGCAGGGGAGGGTCACTGGTGCAGGGCGTCAGTGGGGGGTGATATGTGGGAAAGGACGCACCTAGGGAGGGCTTCGATTGAACATGAACGTGTTCATCTTGTCATAAGGTGCTATCTCAGTGGGTGGAGACCCACACAATAATCAAGAAAATATTAAACAACAACAAAAGAATGCCTAATGGTTTGCAATTAAAAGGCCAGCCAATGCCTGTGGCGTCACTGAAGAGACTCTTAAAGGTGAACAATCCTAAATCCATTCCTGGAAGTTTCTTACCTAAGAGATTGTACATATTTTCTGGGTGTGGCTTCGGGGTAGATAACTGAGAACACCTAAAGAACTGAATACCATATCCCAAACTTCTCTAAGTAAATTGGGGCAACTTAAAAATTTTGTTAAAGGTTATTTGGGCAACAAACCATTGCAAAATCTGGCCGGCCAAAAGGTCAGTGGCTCTGTCCAGGGAGTGGATAGGGGAAGCTTATATAGAGCTAAGGCAAGCAGGAAGGAACATTTTCTGATTCGATAACTAAGCTGCATTGCCTTATTTAGGCTGTTTTCAGTGTAAAGACTTTTCCTAAGGTAACTCTTTCTGATTGGCTGGTGTTAAAGCTCCCCCTTCGGTACGGCAGGCCTTTAGGGAAGGGCAGCCCCTCCCCAGTTTCCATCTTGTTCCTTGGGTTTATGGATCAGAGACTGGCCAAGGCTAGGCACCCCATCAAATGGCCTCCTCTGTTTTATTTTAACAATTCAGCACACTGATTATTTGAAGGGATATGGTATATAATAAATGTTTCAAGAGTTAAAAGATATTCTGATATTTACTCTATTTCAGCATGAGATAATTATTTTAAAAAGCATTTATTAAGTGCTATTTGTCAGGCACTGTACTAAAGTTTATGTGCATTATAGCTGAAGAGGAAGAGAACATTTTCAGCTGCAAAAGTCCTGATGTGGAGTCTGGGGATTAGACTGGGTTGTTAGGAACTGGGGTTAAATTTGATGGTATTGGGCGATATTTGATTCCAGGAAGGTGAAAATGTTCTTATAGTTGGCTTTTCCACCTGAGGCTAATGATGATTAATAGAAGAGGAAATAGAAGGCATTTTATTAATAGCAGGGCCACTGACCAATACACTCCCCAAACAGAGCTCATGGGAAGGGTACACAGGAGCCCAGAGTTAAGCTCGAAGGCTAAGGAAGACTTCATCTACCCCAGGTCCTTACCTGGATTTCCACTGAGTCCCAAATGATGGGTGCACTGAGAAGCAGATATGAGACAAGAGAGCCTGGCTCCAAGAGAACCACAGCTCAGCTACTAATAGTAGAGTAGCAGACAAAGGAGCAGAGGCAAGCCACACCAGCATGAAATAATATAGGACAAAATTCAGAAAAATACAACAGTATTAGACATAGTAAAAAAGAAAAGTACAATTTTCATAGTACATATAACATACTGTTCTCAACGTCAGGAAGATCAAGTAGCCAGAGCACATTTCACAGAAGATCTACCCTAGTTGGGGAAGTAAGGGAAGATTTCTTTGTGGAAAGGATGTTTGAGTTTGTTTTATCTGAATTACGGGAAATGTTTAATTGGGTGGTGGGAGAGATTTGATTAATATGCTTTAAATGTTTACATATAATATTTGTACCTATGGAAAACAGTTGTTATCATCAGACTATGAAAGAGTTGCTTAAAATGGTCATATTTGTGAGTGTTAAGAAAGGCACAATAAATTCTCACAGGCAGAACATATCCTAACTCACAACACAATAAAATTTGTGATTTAAAAAACAAAAATGCATCAGAACTCAAAAGATATAAACAGTAAGTAAAAATGTTAAGTAATACAGACTCAAATCTCCTCAACTACTCTTGGATCAAGGGGAAAATTGAAGTCTCTAATTGCAGAGACTTCTAAGTCTGGGATATATACCAAAAGATTCTTTACCCTCCCAAGTTTCTGGTGAAATAAGCCAACAAAGAGAAAATGGTTGGAAAAAACAATACCACTCTGGGAAACTGATGAGGAGTTTTACCTGAGTGTTCCAATGTCAAGGAGCGATGCCTTTTAAATAAATGCAGTAAAAAAAAAAAAAAGCTTTGAGGAAAAGGAGTGTCAAAGCCTGACACCACCTGCCATTTCAGGAAGAGATATCATACAAGGCAAACACCTGCCTTTGGGCTATTACTGAAGAGTGAAATACCCTTGTTAAAACATAATTTTGAGAAAAAAAGGTGAAACTGTGACTCTTATAAAGGTATAAAAATAAACATATGACAGGTTTTATTTAACTCATTAATGAGGAAACTGGTGAATTGTCACAACCAGTTCAAGGAGTTAATATTAGAAAAGCACACTGGACAGAATTCATTTGCATGTCTATAGACAAGAATTATTTTGCTTTGCTATCAGTTTCCTACAGATTACATAGTTGTAAAATAGTTTCCTAAGAAGCAGAATCGTCCAGTGTCTTTCACACCGAAAGCCAGGTAGATGCCCTGACAGATTGTTCATAGACGTAGAATTTAATAATTTCATGGCTCTGGTTATGGTGACTTTTAGATATTGAATAATCTGGTAGGATAGGAGATATTTCTGTTTTCATCAATTTAAAAGGTCATGGTATATATCAGATCAAGTTGAATGACTGATATTTACATTACAGACTGGAAGAGAGACCAGAGCCTATTCTAACCAGACTCTGGATAGCTCCTTTGTTTACACACCAACTTAGTTTCTATCCATTCTAAAGAATCTGCCCTAAACCATCACAATACACTCCAAAACTAAGTAATATTCAGGTGTGACCAAATAAATAATAATAATTAGGGATGGTCTGAATATCCTTCTCCTGTTCATTCTGGATTCAAAATTCTAATATAAGTGTTCTTTTGGTGTGTTTTCCCCTCCATGTACAAATTCCTAATGGCAATGATCAGCACCGTTTGTTTCTCCCTAGTTAGCCTGCCTTTAATTTCTAGGCATTTCAATAATTACAGTAAAATTCCTCTAAATTAGAACAGATAGGTATATATATATATATATATATATATATATGAAAAAAGACCCCAGAAGGGACAAGGGGATCTGTGATGGTTAGACTAATGTGTCAACTTGGCCAGGTAATTGTGCCCAGGTGTTTGGCCAAGCAAGCACTGGACTAATTGTAATACTTTATTTCATGGATGGCTGATCACATCTACATCAATCAGGGAGATTGCCATCAGCAATGAGTGACGCTTTATCCAATCAGTTGAATGCTTTAAAAGGGAAAGTGATTTCTGCATTCAGAGAGAATTTCCCAATTTGTCTTTGGACAGCCATTGTCTCCAGGAAACTCATCAGGGACCTTCATTGGACTTTCATCGGAGCCCCTGGTTTGCAGCCTGCCTGTGGAACCTGGACTTGTGCATCCCCACGGTCACATGGGAGGCTCTTATAAAATCTCATACTATTGACAGATATCTCCTGTTGATTCTGTTTCCCTAGAGACCCCTGACTAATACAGGGTGTTTGGTTATTTGTAGCTATTTGACTATACATGGATGGTGAGTTATGGGTATTTTCTATTTTCATATTTTTTATTAAAGTATTCCCTAATTTTTCTATAATTAAATTGTAGTGATTAGAATTAAGAATTAATATTTTTATCTGAAAAAAATGTAAAAGCCATTGAACAATTGAGATGCCTCTTGGAAGTTTGCATGTTTGTTTATCTGAATTTTCTGTGTAGAAAGCCTTAGGCCAGACATTTAATTGATGTAGTATTTATGAAGGAATTATATGGCTGATACTTATAATTATCCTTTATCTCTGCACACGACCCTGCTTATATTCAGAGAGTCCAAGTCCTCCTCACTGCACTTTAAGGGAACCATTCTTTATGCATGTGTCATTGCAGCTAATGAGTCAATCTTCACCATGATCACCATCATCATCAGCTAATTAAGCAAGCTTTGTGTGCTAGACCTCATTCTAAATACTTTACACATACCCCAGGTGATTTTCACTAGCATCAACCCCACTTCACAGATGGGAAAGTCAAATGGAGAAAGATTAGGTGCCTTGCTCTCCTAAGACACACATATAGCAACAGAACCAGGGCTTGATCCCAGACAACTGACTCCAGTACCCCAAACCCCAACTCCCGACCTCTGCTTTGCTATTGTCCAAAGAGCATGGACAGAAAGGAGAGCTGGGAACACTGACAACTAATGTGAAGGCCAAGCACCCAGAGCCAAGCAGAAATGAGCAGCACTTCTCCAGAGGCACACCAGAATTTACATTGATGAGCTTTATGTCTTCCTTGGCATAACTACCTAAGCGTACATGGCATAAATCTGGCCCTAGCAGTTTCTGCTGGACCATATTAATGCATCATGCCATATAGAACATGTGTCAGAGAATGCTTTGAGTCCTTGTACATAAACTTTTTGTATTATATAAGTGGAAGTGGCGTGAAAAGATAAAACCCTCTTTCAGTTGAGGATTGAGGTTGATTCCATGGTTAGGGAACAACCTGGGGTTTCAGGGCACACCCTGCCCTCACAACACCAGTATCATCCTTTTCCTTCCAGCTCCACTTGCCTCCTCCTACTTGGATGTCATTTTCAGTCATTTGCACATCCTGCTCGCCTCATCTTTCTGCCATGCCCACCTTGCCATTTACCAGCCCTGGGAAAGGCGGACCATCTGTTCTTGTTGACTTCTCACTCACACTATTGAACTGCTAATAATTATAAGCAATCTGCTTGACTACAAATTCTCATTATCTACCTCAAATTGGGCAGCTTTCAGAACCACTAAGTAACAATTTTCACTCAGTTCCGCGTTATTTCTCTTTCACCCAATGGCTGATATTGCACAATTTCTCCCCTCACTCCATCCTTCCACCTCCACGTCTCGCTCATGCTCAGCAGATCACCTGCACCCTCCTCTTCCTCAGGGATTGGTGCTGCCAGGTTGGAGTTCCCTCCATTTCCAGTCTAGCCACCACAAAGCCTCTATGGACCTCGACGCTCAGTATTTGCATTTCTGCTCCCAAGAAAACCATCTCTCTCCCATTGACTGCAGCAATACCCACTAAGTGAGTTTTTCACCCCTTTTTCTTCCTGCATTTCTTGCTTCATTCTTTATCCTTTTGTTCGTGTAAATAGCTATACTCTCCTTCTGTATTTACACTTTTACCTTTGGCCATGATTTCCTGTTATTTAAGCCAAATAACATGTTCTTATATCTTATTGCCCATTCTTATTTGTAAGAGGGGTTAGGAATTGTTGATTTTTAGCTAAACACATTGCCATACTCCCAAGTCAAGAGCTCACTAGGAAACTGGAGAGAATAGAGACTGGCTAGGCAAGTAACTGCCATCGATGCCTAAAATTTGGTAAGTTTTAAACAGAATATGGAAATTTTGGATAAATTTAAAAGTGAAATTCTCAATTTGGTGGTCATTTGCATCTATATAAAAAGTGATTATAGTAAAAATCTTTTTCAAAATAAACAGGTCATCCAATTATTAAAACTATTTCAATGAGCATCCCATCAGTGGGAAATTTTAAGAAAGCTTGGAAAGCGCTTTTGTGGCATGAGAATAGACCCAGAAACATCATTCACAAAGATAATTATAAGCAGAGGGACACTCATGAGCGGCATGGGTCTGCTGTATACTTATTATGGCAAACAAAAATATTTCAATTACAGCAAACCAACCCGTAAAATACATGTCAAATTGATATGTTCTAAAATGCTGAAGTCAAATTGTGCTTGAATGTAACTCACACATATGTGTGGTAATATCACACAGAGGCCAAGAGGGAAAAAAATCGATACAAGATATAAACTCAGCATTAGCAAAATAAAAAAATATAAAGGCAATCTCAGATGAAGAGAAAAATATTTAATATCACTGCTGCCATGTTGAGTAGAGAAGACAGGGAGATTAATTTGTGATTTTAAATTCTTCTTAAACAAGAAAAATCGTAGTTGCTAGGCTCTTTACTCCTGATTTCCTCTGTTGAGGTCATAAAATCCATCGAAGCCCTCGGGATCCCCACTTCCAGGGATGATTTATTCTGTGCAACCATTCCAGATCCTCTAAGGTGGTTTTCACAGACAAGACTGTATGCCCTTCCATGCAGGAGATGCTTTGAGTCTGTTTCAGGAAGCAGTAACCCAGAGTCATTCTCTGTGGGCGCTAAATGAACTTAATTAATGATGAATGGAGGATACGTTGCCATCTGTTCAGCAATGATTCAAAATATACTGTTGTTACTTAATTGGATTATTTTTAGTCTTGTAGTTTCAGCTGGGTGAACACTCATGGCTGGAACTGTGAGATGCCCTAGCAAATCCGGAGGCCCATTTTGAGTTCCTTATCTGGAGGGTGGCTAATTATTGAACGATAAGCACATTCAAATAGCCATGAAAGGTCTTTTGTAACGTTTGGTTTCTTAAAGTGATAAAGTATTCCCACTTCAGTAGAGTAATTCAAGTCATGGATTCAAAAGTGACAGCCTGAAGGGCTGAGAGTGAGCTGGGAGCTGATGAAACAAACACAAGGAAAATAGAAAAGAAGGAGAAGAAAGCTGTGATTTACATGTATGGTAACTGGTGCAACATTGCCACTTTTGGCATGCCAGCCCTCATTTCCTAGCGCGCAGCAAGGCTGCTGTGTTGTGCTGTCCTCTGGAGTTATGTACTGTGATGTGCAGCGGAACCAACAAATGCAATTGCAATTCAGGTATTTCAGAGTAATGGCATGAAAGTCATTTCTGCATGAGGGAGAAATTGAAATGTTTCAAAAATTAGGCAATCTATTTCTGAGGGGTTATGTTATATTTTTTATCAGACTCTCAGATTTAAAATTAAGAATAAGAAGTAAATATATTTACTTGGGTATGCCAGGGAATGCCATGGTCCAATTTTAGTGTATCTTTTTTGAGTTAATGGATTGCATGAGAGCCCAGCACGCTTAATTTGCCCCAGTAAAGGACTTCATTTAAAGATATGATTTTCCTACTCTGCTTTCAGCTGCTCCAACACAAAATAACCATCTCAGATATTTGATAATACCAGCCTTCAAAGACAGTTAAAATCATGCTTCTAAGAAGCAGTATCGTGTCCAGAGTAGCAGAGTACATCACAGAGACCAACATCCTGTGCTCAATTCCCAGTTCACCACGCACCAGATTTGTGACCTCCTAACCTCTATAAACCTCAGCACTCTCTCGGAAGAAAAATGAATGTTCTCATCAAATCCACATTGTTAGGTTATTTTGATTCTCACATTAAATATTGCATGTAAGGTACCTGACTTGTATGGTACCTGGCACTTCACATGTTTTCTATATTATATAGAAATGGCCAGTTGTACCACTTGCCAAATGGGAAGCCTGACTGCCTAGAGCTCACCCAGGCCCCTTCTGCAGGGTCACTTGACATGGATCTAAGCCAAGGAGATTTGACCAGAAGAGGATGTCTGGCACAAAGGCAGGCACTCTATTGCTGACCAGAGACTGACAAGGTGGTCGACTCCAAACTCTTTGCTCAGGAGGTATGATTGTGAGTAACTGAACCAACAGGCAGCCCCTCTTGGGGAAGAAGGATGTGCTATTAAGAGAAACCCTTGGTGACAGAGGCAGA
>PVKH010024988.1:0-13511 GCA_004027955.1 Chaetophractus vellerosus | reverse complement strand
TAAATAAATCCTTTAAAAAAAAAGTATAGGGGAGTAAGATATGGACTATAGTTAGTAGTAATACTTTGACGATGCTCTTTCATAATTTGTTAACAAATGTTTCACAACGATGCAAAGTATTTGTGGTGGGGTGATGTGTGGGAGCCCTGTATGATGTTATGCATGTTTGTTTTGTAAGTTCACAATGTTTACTGAACACTTATTGATTATGTATATTCATATATGAATGATATACTTCAATAAATTGTTTAAAAAAATCAACCTTGAAATTAATTTCCACTGTTTGACCTATTAGACATAAAATTGCTTCAATGGCCTTAAGAAGAAATCTTTTTTTTTTCAAAGATTTATACAAAAAGTTTTACTACATCTTCCTCTGCAGATCCAGGTACTTAGGAAATTCCCGCTTTTGTGCAGACAAGCATACTTACAGGTTTTGTAGGTTGCACATGTTTGTACAACTCTGGCATTGCAGTCTGACTAAAATGCCACCAGAAGTTCATACCATAGAGAATAACCTAGATCTGTTTTGGAAGTACTAGACAATGCAAGTAAGAGGTAAATAAAATCAGATAAAATATAGATAGATAGATTAATAAACAAAGAAGTAAAAAAAAATCATTATTTTCATATAGGATTATTTGTAAAAAAAAAGGAATAAAAGAGTAACAAAGCAAAATAAGTCAAAGAAAAATTAAGTTTTTAAGAGTAAGTTATATAAGCCAAAAGCTTTCTAATTTATTGAAAAGAGTCACTTAGAATATGTAATGGCAAGAAATGGTATACCTAACAAGACAAACAAAAAGTTCATAGTATTTTGAACAAACAATAATAGAGAGGGAGAGAGAGAGAAGGGCCACAAAACTTTTTTTAAAGGACATTCCAGAAGTTATAGGTGGAAAGACTCATTATATTTGAGATGAAATAAAATAAATCTATGGTTTCCATCTTTGGAAGCTATTTTCTCATTGATCTACATAATTAAAGTGAACTCATCAAATTTCAATAGGATATGATTTAATTTTTACAAAAGGCATCTAAGTTCATATATTAGAATAAGAATCTATGAATAGCTAGTAAGATTTTGAAGAACAGTGTAATGGTTTGACAGTTTTATCTAATTATGAATTCCTAAAATATAAATTGAATCTTGCTTGTAAACTGATCTGTTCAACTGGGCCTGATTGGGTTATGATTAGGGCGTCGACTGGGCTGCTTCAGTAGGGTGTTGAGCCCTACCCCTTGGTGGGTGTGGTCTCAACTATAAAAGGCAATGCCAAAGACAGAGGGAGCAGATTTGAGAAGCAGATTTTGGAGATGCAGTTCTGATGTTGGAGAGGGCTGTTCACCTGATAGTCTACAGCTGACCTGGTGGAAGAAGTGCTAAGCCCGGAGAGAAATGCAGCCCCAGCAGGAGAGGAACCCAAAGGCCTGAGCCCTGGCAAACGTCGGCAGCTGTCTTGCTCTAACACGTGGACTTTGGTGAGGGAAGAAACTCATGCTTTGTGGCCTGGTAACTGTAAGCTTATACCCCAAATAAATACCCTTTATAAAGACCAACCAATTATTGGTATATTTTGCAAAGGCACCTCTTTGGCTGACTAATACAGTTTCCTAACTGAGTAGATATTAAAATGTATTAGAAATTCATAAAAATTAAACCACATGGCCTTTGTGCCAGAAAAGAGAAGGGAAAATGGAACAGTATGCAAAGTTTCAAGTTTATATAAAAATTTTTATTTGGTAAGGTGACATTTTAATTCAGTGGAATTTTAAAATATTTGGTTCAAGGGAAAGATGACTTCAATATGGCTGCAGGAAAAAACTATACAAGAAAAACCCTTTTAATACTTAAAAAACTCAGAATAACATAATAATTCTAATAGAACATTTGCAGCTTGCAAAACATTTTATAGAATGCTTATTTTTAGGTGCACATCTACAAATGCATTATGATTTCCTGTTTTATTTTTACCCCATACTATGGGCTGAACGGGAGGTGTGGTCACTGTCAGAAAGTTATTTTTAATTCATGGATTTGTTTATTAAGGACTGAATGGTCTTAGAAATTAGAAAGCAGCAACACTGTCTTGGTTCCCTAAGCTGTCTGTTAGTTGGTGCTTATTGCTCCCATGGGAAGGAATCCTCAGCCAGTGACTGCCAGGAGCAGTGATTTGAGGTCAGTGTTATCCATTTTCTCCACTAGATTGTCTTTCAGGGCAAAGGTGCCACATGAGATTAATAAGTAGATGTGTTTTAGAGCATTAAAAGGGATTTCATAGAACTAATTAGAAGCAAAAGGGCTGCCCACCTTCCTTGTTAGGGATGTGAGCTCTTCAGATAATTCATAAGCTTATTCTTCTGCATTTGAACAAATAGAAATTAAAAATTTAAAAAGCCAAAGAAACATAATAATCAATAATAAATATGTAAGTACAGTGAAATACAAAGCAGATGAAACAATGAAAATTTTTGCTGTGGTTAAGAATATAAAGGGCAAAGAGCCTAGCAACTCCCTTTATTTAAAATGAACTGGCTAAAAGCTGTGGCTGCACTTAAATCATCAAAACCAAGGCTCTTCTAAGGGGAAAACTTCCTCATATCTCCACTCTTTGGCCAAAATTCCCAGACAGTCTTGGACAGAACTGAGTCATCAGCTCAGGCCACAGCCCAACGGGACATATGATTTAACAGGGGAAAAGAAAATGTTAAAATAATACACAGTTCTTTTCAACTGATGCTGAGTCAGATCATCATATGCAAAACCAGAAATATTTTCATTCCTCACCTTAAACCCTTTTATGATGTCTTCTACTCAAATATAAAAATACTGCAAAATAGTTTATATATAAATATCCCTGTTAATTTTATTAAAAAGTAGACAAATGCAATTTAATAACTTTTTGGCAGGAGTACTTGCCTTCCATGTTGATGGAGTTTGCCTCTCCAGTTTGAATATCTACCAGATCTTCTAAATTAATCATATAGAAAATACACTCAGGAAGGTATTCTCCATAATAAATGGGTGAATTAAAGTTTAGCTGAATAGAAAATTATTTTTTTTCAATTTTATTTGCTAATGATTGGATGAGTGAAGGTCCACATTGCAATGTGTTTACACAATGCAAGAAACAAGTTTTCAGTTCAAAATGTCCATTTCCTTACATTTAAGGTCACGAATTGTATTTCAAACCAAGTTGCATCTTTCTTAAGAAAAAAATTATTATATAAATCGAAACTTTTATTTTGTTCACGCTCACAAACATAAGGCCAAGATGCTATAATTTTCTTCACAAGGATGACCAGGATATTTTTTTCATCCCCCCAATTTTAATATATGTATTACTGTTTGTGAAGAAATCCTTAGGTTTCAAACATTTAATAAAATATTTATGTTATGCAAATATAATGATAATTTAAGACAGATACAGCTCTGATATGAGACATGCATAATACTTTATTTTAATCAATTATTTAAAATTACTATGTATGTTAGGGAAAATGTACTAAGACCATGTGTTCTAAAAAGAGGAGTAATAGGTAAGCGGATGTGGCTCAAGTAATTGGGCTCCCATCTACCATATAGGAGGTCCAGGGTTTGATTCCCAGGGCCTCCTGGTGAAAAGTAAGCTGGCCTGTGTGGCAAGCTGGCCCAGTGGAGAGCTCACCCGCGCACAGTGCTGGCCTGTGCAGGAGTGCTGGCCCACACAGAGTACTGGCCCGTGCAGAGAACTGGCACAGCAAGATGACGCAACAAAAAGAGACACAAGAGAGAAACAATTAGAGATGCAGCAAATCACGGAGCTGAGGTGGTGCAAGAGATTGATCATCCTCTCTCCACTCTGGAAGGTCCCAGGATTGGTTCCTGGTGCCAAAGAGAAGACAAGCAGACACAGAAAAACACACAGAGAGCAGACAGTGAGCTCAAAACAATGGGGGGAGGGGGTAATCTTTAAAAAAAAAAAAGAGGAGTAATAGAATCTGTATCAATATTGAACACATGAAATTAAGGATTATTCTCCTCATGGATAAAGAAACAAAGCATATTTTAAATTTCATCTGTATAATATCATATATGAAAATATATTCCATTGAATTATCTCTCTATATATATTATAAAACAGTGATTGTAAGAACAATATTTTACTGATATATTTTTTCTTTTTAAATTGCAACCCATTTTGGAATCAAGAACATCCAAGAGAATCTTATTTATTTGTTTTCCTTGACATTTATTTATGGATAGTGTGACAGTTTGAAGGCCTCCCTGACATAGTCCAATCAAAGCTCTCACACCTATAGGAAAAGATTAGTTTAAGGACATGATTTCCACCCTCTTGCTGGTCTCATATAAATAGAGACACAGAGAAAAAGGAAGATACCATATTTGATCCTGCATGTGAGAGAAAGGTCTCCAGGTTTGCTCAGAGCTGAGCTCAAGGAGAAAAGCCCCTGAGAGGCTCCAAGAACCATGGCCCAAGGAGAGACAAGCTACATGCCTAATAGCTTACAGCTGAACTTAGGAAGAAAGCAGAGCAACCAAGACTGATAGACAAGACCCAGAAAGAGAAGAGTGTTATGCCTGGATGCCTATAGCTCAGCTCCAGGAGATAGATTCTGGAGGGGAAGGCAGAGACTGCAGCAAAGACTGCCATCTTGATTCACCCCCTGGCAGCATGCCCAAATCAACAGTAGCTGACTTTGGTGAGAAAGCATCTCTGGTGGTGCCTTCAATTTGGACATTTCATGGCTTTGGAACTGTAAGCACTTACCTCAAATAAATTCTCTTTATAAAAGCCAACTCATTTCTGGTACTTTGCATTGGCAGCCCTTTGGCAAACTAAAACAACACAGACTTTTTTCTTTAGGTTGCATTTAGTTTTGCATTTGATCCAATTACTATCCTTGATGCTTCAATCCAGAAGTCTTATTACAATGGTAAGTTTTTAAAAAAATAAAGCTCTGTCTCAGTTTTCAGCAGTGTTATAAATAGAGAAAAAGAGAGGGAAATGCTAATGAAAATTAGATAAAAGAGAAAATGGTCCAAGAATGCCTTTTGGACTGTCATAATTTGAGTTTTTTCCCCCCCAGTTAACCACAAATTTCCACTTCCATGATGAGTAAGAAAGATTTTATTACCGCCTTGTTTTAAATTAGGAGACACTGAGTTCCAGTTTTCTGTTAAATACGACCTCAAAGTTTCGGGCTTCCAATCCTGCCAGATCTTTATAAGCCTCTCTTTCTTTCCTGCTAAAAGAAATTATGTGTTTTTTCCTTTATCCTTCCCTGTATATTTATAAATACTTAATTCTTTCTACTATAGCATTAGTGTCTGCACTCCTTAAAGTTCATTTTCCAGCAGATGCTGACATGTCAAAATAGAGAGTGGCTGTTATAGTGCTTGCACTGGACCCAAGAGAGCAAGAGGACATGTGCACTGCCCAAAAAAGACCACTGGAGTGGTTGCATTAGAGTCAAGAACAAGACAAGTGTGTCTATTTCTTTAATTTATGTGGTATCATTTACCATAATTTGATGGAAAAAAGAAATAAGAAGTATGAAAGTTTGAAAAGAGATGTCAAAACTAATATTTTCAGATAATGTAGTTATTATATTATATATCTAGATACCCAAAAAAAATCAACTGAAAAAACTACAATAAGCAGTAACAGACTTCGATAAAGTGACGGGGTATAACATTAATGAATACCATGGATACAATAGCTGTAAACCTAAGATAAAGGACAAACACCAGCTGGATAAAGAATGTGACAAGATGATAGACAATGGTTTAATTTTTTAAATATATACAGAACTCCTACAATCCATTAAGAATAGGTCAACAATCTAATAGAAAAAAGAGCCCAAGACATGAAATTCCACATCACATAAAAGAAATAGAAATTATTTTTAAATATGTGAAAAGTTGATCAAACCCACTCAGAGAAATACAAAACCATGAGATCTTTCATCTACCAGATTCAAAAGACCCAAGATTGCCAACACATTTTATTGGCCAGGATGTAGGAAGACAAGCTCTTTGATATGCTACAGGGGAAAGCATCAATTCATACATCCTTTAAGAATGGAAATTTGGCAACATCTATCACAATTTTAAATACAATTACCCTCTGATCAACAATTTACCTCAAGCAATTTATCCTACTGAAATTGTCTTGCACAAGTGCAAAAATGTGTGTTCATTCCTATATTGTTTGCTATAGCAACTCAAATGCCATCAAAAGTGGTTTACCAAACACCAGTGCTATGGAATACTATGCAGCACTTGATACAGTTTCAGAAATTTATTTTTTGAGTGTGAATAAAGAAAGATGTACAATGGTTTATAATTCAGTAACATTTGTTAAAACAACATATGTATTACTCATACACAGACATATATACACATATAGATGTCAAAATACCAGTATATATGCACATATTTATATATATATTTATATATACATAGAACATCTTTTGTATATACTTAGAAAGATACACAAGCAATAGCTACTGTCTACCAATGGTTGCCCCTGGGAAGTTAACCCTGTGAAAGAAGGGAATCTCATTAGTAAGGACACTTTATTTTGCTGCCCACTCTCTTGCAGCTTTTGAACTTCTTTTATGAGCATGCATTAATTATTCAAAAATATTTTAAGAAGCTGAAAACTAATTTACTGGAATGGGTTGAGCAAAAACTAAGATATGTTTAAAGTAAACGGAAAGGAAAGAACTAGAAGCACCAGAAATTTCTCTTACCAGCACAGACTCTGATGGCCTACTCTTGCTTAATGAAACTGCATAACTTTTGGAAACAGTATCCATCAGAGAATAAAGCAGGGAAATGCTGGGAATAAAGGATTTGGTATAAAACTTGCAGTTTTAAAAATTAATTTTCCTTAGTTTCATAGTGGGAAGACTGAAGATGCTTAGAACATAACACTCAGCTAAGTCTATGACATTCAGTTACCTAAGGGACAGGAACCATTTATAATTCTTTGGTAAGATAAGGTTATGCCACTGACACACAGAAAATTAAAAGCAGTGGTAATTCTAAGAAACAATGGTTCTGTGGTGCTAGAATAATCTGAGGAGGTTTTGTGAGGAGGTAGGAATTCAGCTAGTAGGGTTTTTAAAGGGCTTTTGCCCTGGAGAAAACAGCAGAGGGCTGGAGGAAGGAATTATTTGGTGTTTGGGGGAAATAAGGAAAACTGTTATGAGTTATGCTAGTATTTTAGATAATTTAAATATGTGCTCAATACTCAAGCAGTGTATATTCTAGCATGATAAATGAAGACGGTAAGAGAGAATGAAGAGTGTGATACAAAATGACAATTAAAATTATACCTACATAAGTGAAAAATATAAATAAATAAAATAAGTTAGACCCCAGTCTAAAGGGGCGCTAAAACATAAGGATTATTACAATCACTCTTAGAATTGGAAGAGGGCTTACGTCCTGGCTCCAAACCTTACAACCCCCGGGATCTTTGGTGAATGACTTCAATGTCTTGATGCTTGGTTTCATTGGCTTTAAAATAGAAGTAATATTTTTACTTTATAATTTCCCTCATAAAGGCCATAGGCATGATCTACTGAAACGATACATCTAAAAGTGCATTATTGCTTAGCAAGCTGTGCACTCTCAATTATTGCTGGCCAAAGCGTTGTTGTGGGTTCTGGAATCGGAGTGCTTAGGTTCAATTGTTGGCTCCAACACTTACTACAATGTGAGACCTTGGGCAATTCACCTAACCACCCAATACTTTATTCCTTCTCTGAAAACAAGGGGATAATAACAGTGACCTTCTGAATTAGTTTTCTATTGCAGCATAACAATTAGCACCAATTTAGCAGTTTAAAACTGCCAATTTATTAGCTCACAGACTTGACCCTTCTCTGACTAGGGTCTCACAAGGCCTGAAATCAAAGTTTTAATCTAAAGGTATTTTGGATATTAAAGAATATAAAGTTTTCAAATTCAAAACAAAGTATTAAAACACAAAATGATAAAAAAATTAATGATAGTGAATGCAATTTGATTCAATAATCTAAGACTCTTCTTATGTTCATTTTATTTTTAAATAATATGCATTAGTTACAGAGATAATAAGAAAGGCTGGAAATGCTGAATTTAGTGTTATCCAGCTCATTTAATTGGGGGTGGGGGAGGCCGGAGTGGCGATAATTAGCTATTGGGAAAAATTCTTTTGTAATTCTGCATAAGGTCATTGTCATTGACTTCTTCAACATCATCATCATCATCATCACCATTACCGTGTGCCTATTACTGTGCAAATCGTTTTGAGAATCACAACCTACCACCTAACTCCATTTTACAGATGAGAATACTGAGTCTTGGCCATTGACTTGCCTATGTTAAAAGAGTTTATAGTGGTAGAGACTGTATTTCTATTGAGGTATTTCCTATTTCTGAAACCAAACATCTAACCAATAAGAAGAATTCTTGAAAAACCAATGAACTTAGCACAGTCCCTCCTTTTTTATTATGCCTATTTGTTTTGCTTATACTTTATTCTGCTTTGTTTTAAGGCAATGTTTCCCAAGCTGTTTTCCTTGTAGTACTAAATTTGTAATACATTAAGAAGTATTCTGAGAAAAAGCTTGTCCTAATAATCATTTTTTTAAAAGTTTGCAAAATGGTGGACTAAACATTGTTGTAAAATTTTCTTAACCACAAGACATTTCAAAGTTTTTAATAGCTGGCATTTATCATGAATCTTCAAGAGGCTGGTCTAATATGTGGTGGTTCCCAAAATTATTTGATCATGGAACTTTTATATTCTAGAAAGCTATTAACATCTCAGGGAAAATGAGGCTTATACAAAACAATTTGGGAAGTGCTGTCTTCAAGAGACATATGGATTCATTTTTGGCACTTTAGGTACTTATTTGAAGGAACTATAAAACTGTAAGCTGGATCACATGTGGTTTTTAAAGGCCCCTTAGTACTTTATATGAGGTAGAAGATTCAGAACAAAGTGTCATCTCTTATGTTTACTTTTCTTTTAAAATCTATTTCTCGTGTACTTTTAACATTTTTTTATGTTTCACATCTGAAGAGACTATATATGGATTTTTGTGTGTGTGACTTTTTAAAAAAATATTTTTAAAGAAGCTTTAGTTTACATAAATGATACTATATATGGATTTAATAAGCATGAAAGGAGTCCTATAAATGTAAATTAAGTAAAGTATCTGGAGTCTTCAAAATGGAAGGTTTATTGGTGGAAGATCTTTATCAATAAGGGGGAATGGGATAACTGTGCAATGGGAATTATGGGTCCAAGACATATCAAATGTAAAATTGGAAAATGAGACTTAAAGATATAGAAGTATCAAGCCTGTAGCAGCTTTCAAAACTTGTCTACCAGGTATTACAGAATGGAATTTACTTTACCTCTTCAGTTATTTTGGCAGAGAATTTGGATTTCAATGCAGTATTATGCCCTCTGGAGTTTAAAAAAAAAAAAAGTCATTCCTTAAATTAAAATAAAGAAATTGTGACAATTACTGCTAGTAATGTATATCATGGCCAAATAATTATTTAACATCCGAACATTCTATTAGGACCATATATTATCAGAAAATTTAAAACAGGAAACTAAACAATCTCTTCACCTACGCCCCAACTCTTCTTTAAATTCCTTGTCAGAGAGAGACTGGTTTCTATTTTACATTTTGGGGATTCAGTACTATCCTTTAGAAAGAATACCTTATACCTTATATCTAAAATTAGACATCTTATTTCAGAAAGTTAAAGAGGTACTTTATGATAGGATGCCACAGCATTACTGAAGGCATACTTTCAAAATTAAGTAATAGCGTTGTACCAGAGAGCTGAGATTTGATTTGAAGCTGCTTTGCTATAGCACTGGAAAATGCTGTTTTATTATAACATCTGTGATTTAAGCACAAAAGTAGACAGTAAATAAATGACTCACACTCTTCCCTTAACAAATATACCAAACATGGAATCCGAACAAATCTAGTTCTGAATTTTTTTTTGCCAGTTGAACAATACCTTAACTCTTCTCTAGCAAAATGCAGTTATTACTTTTCCAATCCCCTTTCATCCTTGAATCCACTTTAAATTTCAAAAGCAAGGTAGAAATTGAAGTGCAAAGGACACATGAAGGCAAAGAGATATGAAGTTGCATGGTTAATTGTCCTTTGTTATCTTTTCCTTGGTAAATTCTCCTTTCAACCCTTTGCCATCAATGATGTGTTCTTCAGTTTCTCAATGTCTGTCTCTCTTCTCATCTCCCTCTTTAGGAGGAAAAAATAAAGAGCCTTGCTTCATTTTGGTACCTGCAACGGCCAGAATTGAATCAAAGTACAGTAAAGAGTCATTCTAACTAAAAAAAAAAAAAAACAAAAACAGAGAAGAAAGCACTATTGTAAGCCAAGGGCTGTATTTTTGGATCAACCACTTACACTAGGAAAAAGGAGTAATACCAGTTTATTTATTTATTTTTGATGGGTGGCAGGAAAATTTGATTCACCTTAGTGATTCTTCAAGAACTTGTCTTTGGATTCTAGTTTCTTCCACGGTCCCCAAACACGCCCCAATATTTCTCATCTGAAACAGATTCGCTGCTTACCAGGACGCTGAGTGTTTCTTTTACTCACTTGCCCTACGCCATCACCATTTGCCCCCCTGTGAACAAATGAGCCTACAACCCTCCCTCTTCTGCCCTAGAGCTACCAAAGTGCAGAAGGAACAGCCGAACAGCCTGTCTTTACTGATTAGTCTGACTGCCGACTAGGTTGCATTTCTTTAGAAATTCGCCACTGTTCACTTTTCAGGGTTGTGCCTCTCACGCAGCATCCTTGGTACCCCAAGAGCCACTTTTCAAATTCTCTTAACTTCTTTTCCTGCCTTTGCTGAGACGGAACTTAAGAGGAATCCTTAACGTGGCTAACTGAAAAGTCAGTGCTGAAAAACCAAAAGAATCTCAGGCACCAAGGGTGCCCCCCTTAACTCCAGTGATGCCAGCGTGTGTGCAGAAGGCACAGGCAATGTAGGAACTTCCGAGGCGGTGGCAGGTGCCAGGGTGTGGCTGCGGCTGCCTCCTTTTTCTCTTCCAGCACAAGGAGACACCTCAGAGAAAAGGGGAGAGAGAGAGAGAAGGGAGATAGAGGGGGAGACCGGGAGGAGGAAATAAGAGGGAGGGCAGGGGGGCGGGCGGGCGCTGCGGGAGCGGGGAGCGCGCCTGTGAGGCTTGGGCTCACACGCACGCCGCCTCTGTTTGTACACAGTGCGCTCCCGGCCGCCCGCTCGCTGCCCGCCTGCTCACGCTTCATTGTTCTCCAAGTCAGAAGCCCCGCAGCCGCGGCGGCGATTGCAGCGCGAGGCGAGAGCGCCAGCCGCCCGTCAGTCCGCCCGCGCGGGTGACCCGGAGACGCCGCGGGAACCCGCGCCCCGCCCCGCCCGCCCGCCGCGCCCCAGCTGGGACCCACCCGCAGTGGAGGGCTGAGCTCGCTGGCGGCTACCCGGAGCTCGCCCACCTCCGTGCTCCACAGCTCAGGCGAAAGGGGAGGAAAGATTCCTCTCTTTGGCCATCGCTCTCTCTCGCTTTCTCCAAGAATTTGTTTAAAGAAGCGCTGCGGGAAGAAGACATCTTCTTGAATTCTCTGGTCGGGGCGGGGTCTGCCTCTGCCCCACGGTGCCACCTCGGCGACACTACCCTCGGTGTTCCCTGCGCCTAGCCTTGCCCAGCGGGGTCACGTCCGGGAGAGGGATGATGAAGCGCTCCGTAGCCACCTGGCTTTTGGTCGGGCTCAGTCTCAGTGTTCCCCAATTTTGCAAAGGTGAGGCGGCGGGACCCGGGTCATAGGGTGCGGGGCAGGCGGGGGAGTTCCCCTGGGAAATGTCGCGCGGGGGCCGGCGGCAGTCCCCTGGGTGTACCGGGGGTGGCGAGCGCCGCAGGCGGCAAGGAGGAGGCGGCCCGCCCGGGCCACCCCCCCACCCCAAAGTGCCTGCAAAGTCAGAGCGGAGTGCGCGGGGCCAAATGGGAAGGTAACCCCGTGAGGTCGAGGCAAGAGGTGTGCGGAGAGGAGGCAGAGAAGGGACGGCGCTTTCGGGAACCGTTACTCCGTGGCTCCTTCTGCCACCAAGTCGCCTCTCAAACCTTTCTAGGGCAGTACCAGGGATGCCTTCCGCGGCCGCCGGGCGAGGGCTCTTGGGGGCCCTAAGGGCGGGGGTGGGGGAAGGGAGTGTGTCCGGGATGTCATCTAGTTAGTGCTGGCAGAGGCTGGAAGCCTCAGGGCCGTCCGAACGCGAGGTACGGTGCCCCGGAACCGGTCCGGCCTGAGCAGTTAGCAAACCCAGGCGGACGCTGGGATTTTTGGCCTCCAGTGAGGTGGAAACCTGTCTAGCAGTTCAGCTTATTCCCTCTTCTCCAAGCGGGGCGCACAGGATTGATTACACAAACACCCAGGGAACCCCCGTTTCCTCTAACGCCAGGGGTCTCTTGGCTTTGCTCTGCCCTCCCCCGTGCTACGAGTATAACTCTTGGTAATAGAGAATCGTGCGGTGTTCGCCCGCCAGTCTGCCCGCGCGGGTGACCCCTCCCTCCCACGAGCGGAAAGTTCTAAGTACTGGTCTGGTGGTGCTTTCTTTGACTTGCATGAAATATATCAGCCAGACTTAAAGACAAATAAAAATACAGGACTTCAACGAAGCCCCTGCTGAGTTGTACAGGTGACTTCCAGGTCCTCTGAGAGGTGTGGAGTGGAAATAAAAGCCCTGGTACGGGCCTGGGTCTCCGGGCTGGTCCGGACTGAAGTTTGCGCAGTGAAAGGGCAGGGAGAGCAGCTTCGGCTCTTGGAGGTCACGCAAGGGGTTGCTGCTCCCCTCCTGCGCTCAGGGATGCTAGCGACTCCTTATAAAGGAACCGCGCGGATAATAGAACCCTCCGCAGGCCGCTTCCAGTGGAGAGCAGAGTGCACTACAGGGTTTAAAATGCTATTTCCCTGCAAAAGGATAGTTGGATTAATACTGCGTTGACTCGAATCCACTTGAGATTAGACATTGCATCAATGTTCTACGCCATCCATCCATGCGCCCACCTCCATCTATTTGTCTTAGAGGAACATGTGGACCCTTGGGCGAATGTTTGCCCCACGAAGCTGGGTGTTGTTGACCAGATGCCTTCATTGCCCTCCCAGCAGAGATCCATGGCCATCCATTTCCTCGCCCTCCGTTCCCTCTCTCCCCCAGAATGTGGCTATTTTCCTCAGTGTGTAGGCACGCGGGTAGGTGTGTGCCTAGCCTCCGTTTACGAAGTGCCGTTTCAGTTATTCAGGCAGAGGCAGCCACTCTCGGAAAGGTTAAGGAATGGTAGGGACTCTGTAGTTAAGCGGCCGAATCCCCCAGCGATATATAAAAAAAGGACCGTGCTCCCACCGCAGGTTGTTTTCTCCTCTTATTTCCAGTCTGGATTCCGTCTGCACTTTGATCCCTTGGAAGAAAGGGAAGGGGGAGA
>PVKH010024987.1:0-13530 GCA_004027955.1 Chaetophractus vellerosus | reverse complement strand
TAATTAAATCATAGTGGTCTAAGGCAAAGTATTGCACTCCTAAGACCAGGAGTGCAAGATCAGGACAAGACTTAGGATCAGAAAAGACACAGAGGGCCCTTTAACTTCACCTCAGGCTGATCTGCTTGGAAATATATACAATGAAGTAGAGCTCAGCCAGCACAAAGAAAATTTTCAAAGACTGTAAAAGGTGATATTTGCATTTGCTTGTTTGTTGTTTTTGTTAATACGTGGCACTTGAAGAAATATTTGTCATAAAACTAGTTGGATACAAATTTAAGTAATAGAAATCTCAGGGTCAAAATACTATAGTTAACATATTAAGATATGAAAATATTCAATATGTAACACAAGATTACATGCCAAACAATGAACAGGAAATGATGGCTCATCCAAAAGTAACAAGATTTACTTCAAAATCCATCAGCAAAGAAAAACATATTTTGCACATACCAGCCAAAATCTTTGAAAAAAAATATTCTTTAATATACTAAAAGGGATAAAAGAAAACAGGAGGAAACTATTAAAAGATTTCAGAAAAATGATGAATGAGCTCTATGAGGATCTTAATAAAGAAATATAAGTGATTTAAAGGAACTACAGAAAAACACTTAAGTCCACAATAACTGAAATAAATAAGATCCTTAGAGAATTTCAAAGCAGATTAGAGCTGGTGGAAGAAAGAATCAGTGCAGCTAAAGACAAGACAATTGAAATATTTCAGCGAGAGAAGCTGAAATAAAAAAGAATGAAAATGTGAACAGATTTTAAGAGACCTGTGGAACAACTTCAAGTTTACCAAGATGCACATTATGAGAATCCCAGAAGGAGAAAACATAGTGAAAGTAGCCAAGTAAATACTCAGAGAAAAAATGACAAAAAACTCCCCCAATTTAATGAAAGACATGAATATTCAAAAGTCTAATGAACTCCAAACAGGATAAATTTGAAGAGAAACATGCAAAGCCATATTGCAGTCAAACAATTGAATGTGAAGGACAAGGAGAGAGTTCTAAAAGCTGCAAGAGAAAAGGAATCTGTCGTGTACAAGTGAGTCCTATTATGATCAAGTGCCTTTTTCTCTTCAGAAAGGTGCAAAAGCAGTAGGGTGACACACTTAAAGTGCTAGAAGAAGTCAATTGTCAAATAAGAATATAATATCTGGTGATACAGTCTTATGAAAATGGGGAAGAGTTCAAGAAATTCTAGATTAAAAAAAAAATCTGAGGGAGTTCATATCACTAGATATCCTATGCAAGAAATGCTAACTGGAATTCTTCAAGATTGAAAGAAATGTATGCCTATTATTGTGCCAGTGCCATGCAGTTTTGACCACTGTAGCTTTCTAGAATGCTTTAAAGCAAGGGTTTTTAACCTTTTTTGTTCCACAAACCTCTTTGCCAGTCAGGTGGAAACTATGGTCTCCTTACTAAGTCCACACTATGCTTTGATAAATAAATCACATCTGCACCAACATGCCCCCAAAAGAATAATGCTTTTGAATTTAAATTCAAGCTCATGCACCCCTTGTTAAGCACTCCTTGTTTAACATCCTGTAGCGTGATTCCTTTAAATTCATTTTTTTATTTCAATATGTTTTGGGCTATTTAGATCCACTTGCCATTCCAAATAAATTTCATATTTAGCTTTTCCATTTCAGGAATAAGTGCTGTTGTTATTTTTATTGGGAGTGCATTAAATCTGTAAATCAATTTGGGTAGGATAGACTTATCTTGATGTTTAGTGTTCAAATCCATGAACATGAAATATTTCTCAATTTATTTAGGTCTTCTTTGATATCCTTTAACAATGTTAAGAAGTTTTCTGTGCACAAGTTCTTTATATTGTAAGTTGTTTATTCCTTGATATTTGACTTTATTTGCTATTGTAAGTTGATTTCTTTCTGGATTTCTTCCTCAGATTGCTCATTATTAGTGTAGAGAAATGCCACTGATTTTTGTATGTTGATCTTATATCCAAAAACCTTACTGAACTAATTTATCAACTCTAGAAGGTTTGCTTTAGATTTTTCATGGTTTTCTACGTATAGAATCATGCCATCTGCAAATAGTGAATTTTTTTACTTCTTCCTTTCCATTTCTGATGCCTTTTATTTCTTTTTCTTGCCTAAGTGTTTGAGCAAGTACTTCTATCACAATGTTAAATTAGAGCTGTGTCAGTGGGCATCTTTGTCTTGTTCCAGATCTTAGAGGGAAAGCCTTTACCATTTCATCATTGAGAATGATGTTAGCTGTGGCTTTTTCATATATACCCTTTATCATGCTGAGGAAGTTTTGTTATATTCCTGTCTTTTGAAGTGCTTTTATCTAAAAAGGATGCTGTATTTTGTCAAATGCTTTTTCTGCATCAATAGATGTGATCATGTGTTTTGTTTTTGTTGTTGATCGGTTAATGCATTGTAATACAATGATTTTCTTATGTTGAACCATCCTTGCATAGCAGGGAAGAAATACACTTGATCATAGTATATAATCCATTTGATATTTTTTTGAATATGATTACAATATTTCGTTGAAGATTTTAGCATCCAGGTTCATTAGAGAGATTGGTCTGTAGTTTTGCTTTCTTGTGGTATCTTTGTGTGGCCTTCATTTTAGGTTGATGTTGGCATCACAGAGTGATTTCATCAATGTTTCTTCCAACTTCTATTTTTTGGAAGAGTTTAGGCAGGATTGGTGTTAGTTCTTTCTGGAATTGTTGGTCTAACTCATCTGTAAAGTCTTCTGATTCTGGGCTCTTCTTGGTTGTGGGGTTGATGATGACTAATTAAATCTTCTTACTTCACATGGATCTTTTGTGTTCATTTCTTCTTTAGTCAATGTAGACTGCTTCTGTGTTTCTAGAAATTTGTCTGTTTCATCTAAGTTATACATCTTGTTGGAACACAAGTTTTCAAAGTATCCTCTTATGCTAAGCTTTATTTCTATGCATTCATTGTTGATATGCCCTTCCTCTTTTCTTATTTTATGTATTTACACCTTCTATGTTTGTTCTTTATTAGTCTAGCAAGGGGTTTGTCAATTTTATCTTCTCAAAGAATCAACTTTTGGTTTTGTTAATTTTTTCTAGTGCTTTCTTATTTTCAATTTCATTTAGCTCTGCTTTAAGCTTTGTTATTTCCTTCTTTCTAGGATTAATTGTTCTCTTTCTAATTCCTCCAAGTGTGCAGTTAGGTCTTTGATTTTAGCTCTTTCTTCTTTTTAAATATAGGCATTTATGGCTATAAGTTTCCCTCTCACACTGCTTTTGTTATATCCCATAGGTTCTGATATGTTGTGTTTCCATTTCCATTTGTTTCTAGATTGTTACTGATTTTTTTTTGTAATTTCCTCTTTGACACACTGATTGTCTCAGAGTGTGTTCTTTAACTTCCATATCTTTGTGCCTATTTTGGTTGCCTGCCCTTTATTAATTTCTAGCTTCATTCCATGTTGTCAGAGAAATTTCTTTTTATAATTTAAATCTTTCTAAGTTTGTTGATGCTGTCTGTGACCAAGCATGCTCCCTATCCTGGAGAATGATGCATGTTCTGTTATATTTGGGTATAATATTCTGTATATGACCATTAGGTCTAGCTACTCTAATTTTCAAGGTATCTTTTTTTTAACCCTCTCACAAGATGTTCTGTCTAATGGTGATAATGGTGTATTAAAGTTCCCCACAATAACTGTAGCAGCATTTACTTCTCCACTTATTTTTCCGATGTTTGCTCCAAGTATTTTGGGGCACCCTGGCAAGGTACATAAATGTTTACAATTGTTATTTTTTCTTGATAGATCACATCTTTTATTAATAGAGTCCTTCATTGTCCCTTACAATAATTTTAGATTTAAAGTCTATTTTGTCTGATAATAGTATAGCTACTCCCACTTTTTTTGTTTATTGTTTGTATGTAAAATCATTTTCCAACTATCCACTTGCAGTCTCCTTGTGTCCCTGGGTTTAAGGTGAGTTTCCTATAGACAGGATGGGTCATATTTCCTTATATATTCTGGCAATCTGTGTCTTTTGATTAGAGAGTTTAATCCATTAAAATTCAATTTCATTACTGTCAAGGCATTACATATATTAACCATTTTTCTTTAGGTTTACATATGTCATATTTTGTTTTTATTTCTCTTTTTATCTTCTGAGTACCCCACAGTACTGATAGCATCTCCCAAGAGTTTCCTGTGGGATCACTAAACCTTCTGCATTTCCAGGACATCACTGTTCTTAATTGGCTACCCTGCTCTTGGTGCCAATTTGGTCAAGTATGAGTTGAGCTACTGGGGGTCAATTGGCAGTCAAGTGGAATTTTGAAGTCAAAATGGACCTAGAAAGTCATTACTAATAACTTATCAAAAAAAAGTATATGGAAAAGTATGAACTGAGTAGAGCTGCTGCTTTATCCCTATTCTATTTCCCAATGGAGCAGTGCCAGAGGGGGAGATTCAGATGGATCAGCACAAACCTGGGATTATCTCACTGTTCAATGAGATTTGAGCTAAAACCTCTTGCAGTTTTATGGTCCCAGAGTCTAGAGTGAAAAAATACTGAGAACTGAGATGTGGTGGAGAAACTGTCTTCAAGTTCTCCCCGTCCTCTCTCTAAGAAGGAGTTCTCAGCAGAATTGTATTAGGAAGTGTCATTTCTGGGCCCCTGATAGGGAAGTCTCCTGATGGGTTAATTGGGCTAGGAATGTAGATATGCACAAGATCATGCTTTATAAAACCCATGATAATAAAAAGACTCTTAATGTAAACACCCTAGAATCATAAAGATTTGCTGTTGTTTTCTCATTTTCCATGACTTTTTCTTCCACCTAGCAAGTAAGCACTCTCTTAGCTGGAAATCAGGGTTATAGCATTTGTGTTCTAATTTAATAAAGCCTAGTTAGACCAATATTCACAAGGTGCATTCTCTGAGATGGGTCTCCCTGTGGTGCCCCACTTAAGAGAGGATTATAATATCCCAATTCATGAAAGTTAGACTTGGCCATTTGAACAAATTAGGAATGTGTATATACACCCCAGCATATCGATACATTTAAATATCTCTTCTTTCTCCACAGAAACATTATTTTCTATATTGTGTCTGCTCTATAGCCTGGACAAAGTATGTGGATGCTGTGTAGCAAAGCCATAGCCAACACACAAAGGATATGTGTCACAAGTTGAAAATAATCTTTGCTGCTCTCATCACCAACACTTAAGTTGTATTGGTTACTGCAACATAACTTGGCCTTAGTTTACTGGTGCAATAACAAATGGTTTCCATCTTTTACACACGTAAGTGTGATATATAAGGATTTCCCTCTCTCCATATCCTCACCAACATTTAGGGCTTTCAAATTATATTTTTCCAGTCTACTGAATTTATGGCAGTAATTCATTGTGTAGACAACTACTACTCTATTAATTTACCCATTTATTTTACCATAGATTCAGTGTTCTTCTTCTAAACCTTTATATACCTTATATCATGAAATGGTAAATTTTTGTGTAAGAGTCTTTTTTTCCCCAAACTGGAACTGTTTTCGAGATTCAACCATATTGTTGCATGTACTGGTTGTTTCTTCCTTTTAAATTGTAAGTAATATTATATCTTATAGACATTTCACAGTTTGCTTTTCAATTCTTCTTTCATGAAAACCTGTGCCATATTCATATTTTAGTTATGAAGATAAATCTGCTATAAGTACTTTTGTGTAACTTCCACTGGAAATAATTTTCAGTTCTACTGGGTAAATAATAGAGACTGATTGTTGATTCATAGGATAGATGATAATTAACTTTATAAGAAAACGCTCACAATTTTCAAAATGTTTAAAACATCTCATATTACCAACAAAATGAGTGAGAGTTTACATTGAGAAAACTCCTCACAGGCTAAATCATGTTAATTGTTTAATATTCCAGTTTACTTATTTTTCTTCTGTCAGGTCTAATCTGCTATTGAATTCATATTGAGAATTTTTTCTTCTACTGTGTTATTCAATTCTAGTGTTTCTGTTTGGTTCCTTTTCCTTATATTAATTTATGGGTCATTGATATCCTGTAGCTCCTTCTCCATGTTTCTGAAAATGTTGAAAACCAATTTTACATCTCTGTTTGGTATGCCTTGTCTTAATTCTAAATATTTCTGATGTTTTATGCTTTTCTTTTGGATGGGACATTTAATAATTTTCTCTTGTATTCTATTGCTCTACACTATACATTTTCATATTTTATCTTGATATTTTTTGTATCAAATCCAGCCCTCCTACAAAGAAGGTCAACCTTAGACAAAAACATGTGTTCCTCTCTGTATTTTCTGAGCCTGTGTCTTGTCTGTGGCATATGCTAATAGTCTTATGAAGTTCCCTGTTTACAGGAACCTGAATGCCCTTCTATACCTGATGGAATGGACATATGGTATAAAAGCAAGAATACCATATATGCTTTGTGGAGACACAGAAAGAAAAGAAAGATAAAGTGGGAGAAGGAATATTCAAAGATATAATGGCAGGAAACCTCTCAGATGTAATGAAAGCCATGCATATGCACAATCAAGGAACTCAAAGAAACCCATACAGGATAAAATAATAGAAAACCAGACCCAGACACATTGGAATCACACAATGAAATGCCAAGGACAAGGAGAGAGCTCTGAAAGCTGCAAGAGTAAAGCATCATGTTATGTTCAAGTGAGTCCCAATAAGATTAAACAATAATTTCTCAACAGAAATCATGAAGACAAAATTCAAGAAGGCTAAAAGGCAAATTATGATGAAATATTTAAAGTGTTGACAGGAAATGATTCACTTCTAATGTCATATCTAGCAAGTCAGATTTTTGAAAATGAGAAGATTAATATGGCATCTCCATACTAAAACAACCAAACAAAAAACCCTGAGGGAGTTCATCACCACTTGTGTTGCCCTACAAACAATTTTAAGCAAGTTCTTCCTACAGAAATGAAAGGACACTCAACACTAGGTCAAATTACATAAAAATTTAAGATCCCTGGTAATGTCAACATTTTTTGTAACTATAAAAACCCATAATAATGTATTGGGTTTTTGGTATGTAACTACATATTTTACAATTTCTAAATTCAAGTGCATAAATGTTAAAGATAATCTATAGTTTGGGATATACAAGATATGAAGATATAATATGTAACAATTACAACAAAAAGAGGGGTTACAGACCAAGTGGAAAGATTCAATCTGAAGAGAATCAGGACATGAATGTAACTTCTAAGGATGAATATGCATGTGTGATTGATAAGGTAAATTAAAAACTCATCCAGAATTTTTGTCATGTCCAATAACCTATTCTTATGTAAATAACATCAAATTAATTACTGAGAATTGTTTTGATATCTAATAAAATTTCTGCCAAAAGGACAAATGAATTAATATGAATATAATCAATGAGAATAAATCAACATTTATATTACCCACATAAAATTCTAGTTAAATCATATGCTACCTTGAAATTACAAATGGATGGTACATAAAAATAGTTATTATTCAAAATTATATTTCTAAAATGTTATATTTATAATGTCTCCATTTAAATATTTCAATTAAAAATTAAAGAGTTCTCAAATGAGATCCTCAAGAATATTAGTTGCATAATTGAAAGTATAATTTAAGACTGAAATAGGATTTCTTATGATTTGATATGCTTCAATTCAAGAAAAAGTAAAATAGTTGTGGTTTCAAAGTCATTTTGAATAAGAAGATTTCTGTAAAATCTAGAAGAGCATGTAGGCAATATATCTGGACAGAAAATTAATCCTTATTCAAACATTGTAAATCATGCATGATGAAAGGAAAGATGCTTTGAAGAAGAGTAATATTAGATGGGATGAATTTCTTATACATCGTGTTGGTTAAGAAGATAAACTAGAGAGACAAGAAGGAAACTTTGGAAAACACTGAAATGGGAAATATGAAACAATTAGACTCTCAAGAGAAAGTTGTTGCTGTTTTTGACATTGCTGTAAATGATGAGAGAAAAGACTCAAAGGATGTGAATGCTCAAACGATGAAAGAAAGTGATGAGGCATAAATGATCTGTTGTTCTTTTGATTCTGAGAGGTACCTCAACCCAATTCCTAAACTATGTTACTGAAACCAATTATCATTCAGCTGGGCAAATCTGGGTGATATTAGCAATCATCCTCATCACCTGATACATGAGAATGGCTCAGTGTTCAAACAAAAAGTCAAATGCAGAGGCTTTCTTACTATGAGTATCTGGAATTAAATTTTGTTAATGCATAAAAGGGGAAAATAATTACTGAATATCTCCTGGCAGAGTTTGGAAAGATAGTATACTAAAATACTATAAATAGGAAGCATAAGTTAAAGGTTTTTGGGCCTTGATTTCATTTTTAAATAATTTGAAATATTTAGATTGTCTGATCATATATGTGCTGAAACTGGCATATTAGAGCAGAGTTAGGAAAGAAAGCATGAGGGGAAATCGGTGAATTAATTGATTTCAAAATACTGTTTTAGTTCCCTTTCCTCTAAGCTGAATTGCTCAAGATAATACAAATGCTCATTGATGGGTTCAAGCCTCAGAACATCCCTGGCCAGAGGATATCCATAGTCAGTGCCCAGAATCCAGGAGCAGGAGTGGCTGGGCTGATGGCTTGATGGACTGGAAATCAAGAGGAGATATGTGGGTACAACTGAAATATCTTCCCACCAGAGCCTCCTGTTGTTTTGGGGAGAGACACCAACAGTGTCAGGAGGCAGGACATCTGGAGGACTGACTGACATCAACCCAGGCAATCAGAATGGACCATGGAAGAAATAGGAGCAGGGTCCTGGAGACCCCCATTTATGTGCAGTCACAACCTTTTATTGCCTGGATCATGGAGAAGTCTGTATGGTAATGGTGTCACAGGGCCAGTGAGTTTAAGCAGCCTCTGTAATATCAGTAGTGCTTTACAATCTATTGTGGATATTTTCTACATTTTAACATCTATTGTGCCTCAATTACAAAACACAATCTGAGTATAAACTTTACCCCAGGAAAATCACAACTACTCGATGTAAGTGAATGGAGTGGAAAGAAAAGACTAAAGTTTACTTTAGGGGTGAAGATTAAACATGCTGAAGAAGGCATGGGTGTAGTAAAAATGTGGAAAGATAAAATAAGGTTTCATATAAAAGTCATAGTAACAACTCATTTTATGGATTAGAGGCCATTAAAATAGGGCTTATATGAAAGATAAAAACAAAGAATGAAAAGAGAATTTACATAATTTACTTATAATTTTATATTATTTTGAGGCTTATTCTTCCCATACTTTTTATATGGGCTTAGTTTTCTTGTTTCAGTGTAATTAAAGGCTCTCTGTTCTCTATAATGGTGACATATCTCAGGCAGCAAGAACCTGTTGTCTAACAAAAAAGAATTCCTCTTAATGGTGTTTTGTAATAGTATGGAATAATCAGATTTGATTTCATTCACTTCACTAGATTTCCTTAGAAATTAAATGCAATAATTGCAAAGGGAATCAAGAAATATTTGAAATTAATATTTATATATTTAGTGCAAGACTTTGGTTAAATAAAATATAAAACTGAGTCATAAGCTTGTTGAAACTGATCCTGTTAAAAATTTAGGTAACACTGCAAACCTTGTAACTATTATTAAAAGTTATGGATTTTTTCCCAATGTTTCTAAGAGTGGGCCTGTACTTTACATGCAAATGACATTCATAAGATATTTTTAGCACAGCTGGTATAGTCAGATTTATTTCCCTTTGGTGTGAAAATATTGCTATGATCTAATAAAAAAGACATTTCATAAAATGTACTTTGTGGAAATTTAGAACTGGTGAATGAAAATTTTGAAACAGTCCAGCCTCATTGTCATCATACTTCATTTATCCTTGGGCTCTATATGTTCCAATGGACACTTAATTTAAAACATTTGAAAGTATATTTTGATTTTCTAAATGATCTAAATGAATCACTTCTGGGATACATAAATATTATTCTATATGACTGTGTATTACAGTTCCAGTCATGTAGGCAACTTGCATTCAGAGCATAGAGACATCCCTCCTTTCCTCCACCTGGCCTAGTTATAACACTAAACAGGAACTCTTCATGATCGTGAGGGAAAATATAATCAAGGCCTAATGGCTGGAATAATGAGGTAAGGTTTTGGAATCTTGAAAGACTTTTTGTTGATGAAGCTTTTGAACAATAATCATGGTACTCATTAAGCTAACTAGACAATAGCTACCATAGGGCTCATCCTCAGATTTGTGCCTCCTGAGTATCCATCTAAATTAATCATCATGGGGCTAGTGGGTAACACCCAGAAATCAGACATCTGATGAAAGCATGGATCCTTTGAGAAGCTGAGACTCCAAGAAGTCAGTACAATTCTAGCACTGAAAGAATCAGAGGTCTCAAAGCATTTATAAGAGGGATGTTCCAAGAAAAAAGGAAAGAGGAACAGAATATATTTGAATAAATGTAAGGCTAGAAGTAGAACCAATTTGGTTTATTGCTTGAACAGACAGAACTCCTAATAGTTGAATTAGATGTTTTTTATCTGATATCAGCCAATTATTTTAAAAGCAATCTAACAGAGAAAGGGAAAAATTTTTTTCTTTGAAAAAATAGGAGTTGATTTTCACAACCAATAGGGTATGTATTCATCTTTTTAAATTTTAGTTAGGAGATATCTAATGACTAAATCCCTGCATTGTAGCATATAAAATGGTTTTGATTACAATGGATTAACACAAAGCAAAATATAAAGTTTTGTTCATGAAACTTTCAGGTGACAAGATGTTACTTAGTGGAAGACAATTACAGTATTTATATTAATAAATCAAAACCAGGTGATATAAATGAGAAATATTAAAATTTCAGGAAAATCATAAAATTGGAGAACCTGGTTACTACTGAAATTAGAGCTTAGTGGTTCTGTTTTCTGCTGATAAATAGAAGGAAAAACCAACATGATGCTGCAGAAGTCACAAAATTACCCTTTCTGAGATATTTTGATTGGCACTCCAGTGAGAAGTTGGAGAGCAGAATGATATTAAATGGAGAATTAATATGTATGTATGTATGGATACTCTTATCTTCTCCTGAAAGAAAATGCATATGAGTTGCTATGGTGAAGGCAATGGAAAATCCAATCCACAATATCTGAACTCTAGTTGACTTGCACACCAGCTTGATCCTTTAATCAAGTGATCAACAGTAGCTATAGAAGTGATATTCAACAGAAGCAAAGAGGCAGTCTTATCAGTTTTAGAGACCAAAAATTCAATCTACCATGGGGAAAGAAAGATGAATTTAGGAAATCTGACAATATGTATATAAACTTGTGATTGAAGGGTAATTACCCATCAAGTGCAATTATTTCTAGCAGGTCATATTGAAAAGCATGACTGTGAAAATAATTAATTAAAATTAAAAGTTAGATATTAGTTGCATTAATACTGTAGGCACAGCAATCTCCTTGACTCAATTATAAGAACAAATGTTCATTAGTTAAAATGTTATCTTGATTTTGATGAAATATCATTCTTTCTTGAATGAAACTGAGTATTATATATACAGGCAGAGTAACACAAATACAAGGTCTAATTTGCAAACATGCAGGACAGCAAGGGATTAGATGGTTCTTTATAACAAATACAGAAGAACACACAAACACTTGTGACCTTGAGCTTTGACATTACTGGATTCCACAATAGAATATTTTTCTACTCTAGATCTATTGAAAGGATGGAAAGGAGAAATCTAATGGTCATCTGTGATTCTGGAATTTTCCAATTCAGAGCAGTAATGATTCCTTCCTGTGATCTTCCTCCATATGGACTTGGTCACCTTATCAGGGAGCACACACATCATCTTAGCCATCTTAGCCATCTGAGCAATTGGCTCACCTCCATTACCATATGGATTTCTTCCATAGAAACTTGGCCTTTGTGGACATCTGTTTAATTTCCAACACAGTCCCTCAAATAGTCATGAACTCCTTGGCAGATATGAAGACAATTTCTTTTTTCAGGCTGTGTCACCCAGCAATTCTTCATTTCTTTTGTGAATATGGACAGCCTCCTTTTCTGAGTGATGGCCTATGGTAGGTATGTGATGATCCACCACTCTTCACATTACAACTCTATAATGAATCCACTCTTCTGTGTCCAACCGGTGTCTGGACTATAGGTTGTGACCTGTATCCCTGCCCTCCTATAAACAGTTCTAACACCATGTTTCTCCTGTGCTTCCAATGTTGTCCATAATTCATTCTGTGGTCTCAACCCACTCCTGCAACTCTCCTATTTAGATGTTTCCTTCAGTGTAATGACCATCTATTCTGTAGGAGCTCTCTTTTATCTGCAGGCTCCTATCTTATGTGCTTTTCTTCTCCACCATTATCAAAGTCACTTCTACTCAGGGGAAACAGAGCCTTTACTACCTATGGCAGCCTCCTCTCAGTGGTGGTATTGAGCTATGGCACAGCCATTGCTGTCTACTTTAGCCCATCCACTTCACACTCCTGAGAAAAATGCCCTTTGAAGATTAATGTATAATGTATATTATGATTCATATGCTGAATCATTTACAGACTATGGATGAGGATATGAAGAAAAGACTAAATAAAGTGCTTTGCAAATGCAGTCTTTATGTGTAGCCTGGGCCACTGTTTTAGTTAGGGTTCCCTCAGGAAACAAAATCAACAGGAGATATCTGTTTAAAATATAAGATTTTATAAGAGTCTCTCACGTGACCGAGGGGATGCACAAGTCCAGGTTCCACAGGAAGGTTGCAAGCCAAGGGGTTCCAATGAAAGACTGATGAAGGGTCCTTGATGAGTTTCTGAGAGAAGTTGGCTGTCCAAAGATGAGCTGGGAAATTCTCTCAATGTTGAAATAAGTTCCCCTTTTAAGGCAGTCAACTGTTTGTATAAAAGCATCATCCATTCTTGATGTAATCTTACTGATTGATGCAGATGTAATCAGCCGTCCAAGCAGTAAACTCACTGGTGATCGAAGTCCATAAATGCTCTTGTATTACAATTAGCCCAGTGCTTGCTGTACCTAATACCTGGACACAATTACCTGGCCAAGTTGACATATTAGCCTCACCATCACAGTCCACACCTTGTCCACCGGGAAACCATACATATTACCCTAAACCATACTTAGTCTCTAAGTAAAAACAATAACATACAAGCATACATATATATATATATATATATATATATATATATATATATCCACCTAACAATGTTTAGCTCCCCTGCGTACAACCGGGAAACACATTAATTCCCCACAGCATATGGTGCAAGGCCTTGGGCAATATTCACTCTTAAACTTGACATCCTTCAATATTATGACATGAAATTAATACAACTTTTCATATGATAGGTGAAAAGGTTGGGGAAGAAAACAAGAAATTCACTTTGTGTACATATACAGTCATACTCATAACAAAACAGGGAAGAAGGGTTCATGACAATTACAGTTCTCATTTCTGTAACT
>PVKH010024986.1:0-13513 GCA_004027955.1 Chaetophractus vellerosus | reverse complement strand
GTTTGACCTCACCTTAACTAGTAACATTGTCAAAGGTCCTATTTACAAATGGATTCGCATCCACAGGACCAGGGATTAGGATGTAAACATGTCTTTTTGGAGAAGATGATTCAGTCCAAAACAGATGTGTGTCAGTCATGCGCTGACTGATAATGAAGTCACTTGTTGGAGGGCAGCAGGAGAATGAGTTCTTTCAGAACGGATGCTTATGCCAGTCTTTTTCTGAGGATTTGTAAATTAGTAGCATACACTTTAATGCTGGATTCTAAGATATATGTATCACAAGACTTAGACCTGTTTCCAAGCCCAAATTTCTTTATTCCATCTTTTTTTTTTTTTTTTTTTTTTTTTTTTTTTTTTTTTTTGCTTGTTGAAATGAATAAGATGTTTTATTGGAATCACATAAACATATTTTGCATTTGGGGGAGAGGGTGTCATGAATTTACGGCCCTATGGGAGACAAGCAAATAATGTAATGAGTGAAATATTGCAGGCAAGTAGAGATTTCAGCCAGCTGGAGATGGCATGCCGCAGACTCACAGGGCCAGCTCCCTCTCAGAGTGAGCCTGGTGGCATCAGAGCCTCTGAATTTTTGAGAGGCTAGAAAGATAAATTTTTATATGAAATTTCCCAATTTTAAAAAATGTTGGCAATTCATCTTTAAAAAACAAAACAAAATAAACACTATACAAGTCAAACAAAACATATCTGCTTACTGAATTTAGCTCGTTGACTTGGATTAAGCTGGATTTGGATCTAATGGCCTGGATTTGATAAGAGTTTGTGACTTCCACTCTCTTTAACCCCTACTGATATTTTTAGAAGAATACTATATACTATTTAGGTAAACCTTATTTCTTCATTTGATAAAACGTGGTATGCCCTAAATGCAGCAATAACTATTTTGACCTCTCAACTGATATGACCAATTCCAAGTTTCTCTATTTTGACTTTTGTAAGCACTTATTGAGAGTTTTTAAGGTTTAACCTAAAATCTTGGAATATTTGGTTTAAAATGAAAATTTTACGCAAATAGCCTTGCTAGGATTGTTATGTAGTTGTAGAACCATTTTATTAAATTCAATAAAATATTTCTTTTTGAAACTCCCTGTGTATCAGGGTGATTGTTAACTCTTTAATAGTTGTGATGCAGAGCATACACCTTGATGCTTACTGGGGGCCAGGCACTGTTCTAAGTACTTTAAATGAATTAATTGATTTAATGCAAAAGTCATTTTGATCTCCACTTTACTGATAAGATAATTGAGTCATAGTACTTGCCCAAGGTCATCCAGTTCTTAATCCTGTAACTGATAGTTATATACTACTTGAAAGTATGTGACCTGAGTTGTTTTGTTTTGTTCTTAGGAAGGGTTCACATTTGGGAATTTTTCAGCTCTCTCCTTCTCAGCCTACTCTATTTGGTCTATCATTTCTAAATTTCAACCCTTCAAAATAAAGAGATATGTAGCAAAATGTAGCAAAAGCAATAAATGTCTCAAATTGGGCAGAAATTTTATATTTTAACAAGTATGACTCCTCTTTAATATCTATAGTGAAGTTCTTAAGCCATGGAGGTACATGGATAGAATTCAGGGGTGTCTATGAAAAAATTTAGAGCGCACATTGGTTGAGCACCTCCTTCCCACATACAAAGTCCTGGGATCAATCCCTGGTACCTCGTAAAAAAACAAAACACAACAAAACAAAACAAACAAGCAAAACCAAATGAAAACACCAACTTGGGGGAGACAGTGTAGCTCAGTGGTTGAGTGACTGTTTCCCACATACGAGGTCTGGGTTTCAATCCCTGACCCTGGTACGTAAAAATAAATAAATAGATAAAAAGTAGTTAAATTTGCTTCATCCATCAGTTCATTTATCTACCCACTGGTTCCATTCAATTAATTTGAGTAAGTATTTATTGAGTGCTTGTCACATGCTGGGTTCCATGATAGGTATTTCTGACTTATAATTAATGTTCTAATAAACCCACCCATCTTCATTTGTCCTCAAAGTCCAGAAAATCTGCCAATGGTTCCCAAATGTACTAGCACCTTGACATTTGAGATGCTTTTGTTCTTCCTTATAACCATCCTTGTCTCACTCTATTCCTCCTCTGCCTAGATTCTGTTTGTCAATGGCAATGGGAGAGGCTGAGTAGGGTTCACTCCCAACCTCAGGATAAAAAAAAACGAAAACAAAAACATTGTCCTGGATACAACCCAATCAGACAAAGAAACATTAAGAAGTTTTGTTATTTATAAACTTTCTCTAAAAATAAACACATGTGATTTAGCTGGTAGTCATGAGAGAGTAGCAAGTACTGGGCCAACTCTCTTAACCGAAAACAACCGAAAAAAGGACAACATAGAGAAAGCTGTTAGGAGGCATTGGTCCCTGTAAACATACGGAGGACTTCAGGAGATGTATTCTTGAAAGAAGAGTTGGGCTGAGGGTGGGGGCTGTTGAAGAGTAGAGGTGTATCTTTTGGGGCTAAGGAGAGAGAGAGATCAGGTTTTAGGGGTTACCACAGAGTCTGAGACCTGAGGGACAAAATCCAGAGAGGAAGAAACTTCAGAGAAGGAGCTAAAAATATATCACAATTTCTTTCAAATCTTAGGCTGATATCTACACTGAGCATGTGTGGGATGAGACTCCAAGACAGCCAGCAGAAAACAACATCTGGAAGGTTAAAGAGCTGAGCAAAGATTTCATACACCGGGCATAAAAAACACTAACCACATAGGAAAAAGATTAATAAATTAGATTGCACTGGGGCCGGCCGTATAGCCCAGTGGATAGGGCGCCGGTATACCACATGGGAGGCCCCGGGTTCGGTTCCCGGGGACCTCTCCTAGCGGGCAGACCGCCTTGAGAAGGGCAAGCCGCCTTGAGAAGGGCAAGCTGCCATAGGCAGGCGGAGCCGCCGTGGGCAGGGCAAAAAGCTGCCACAGACAGGGCAAAGCCACCACGGGCAAGGCAGGTCACCCGTGGAGCGCAGCCAGCCACCCGCGAACTGAAGCAGAGCCGGCCGTGAATGGAAGCAGAAGCTGCCCACAAGTGGGGCAAAGCCGCCTGCGCGGTGACCAGTCACAGCACGTCGCCGCAACGGGGGGAGACAAAATAGACAGAGAGGAACACAGGAATGGACACACAGCAAAGCAAGCAGAAAGCGGGTGGGGGGGGTATATGTAATTTTTAAAAAATTAGATTGCATTAAAATTAAGAACTTATGTTCTGACTTAGCAGTTCATGAAGATATTTGCCTTCTAGAAGCTTTATTGCATTACCTTTCACAGTTAAATCTAAGGGTTTGTTTGTTTCTATAGCTCTAAAAATGATTCCTTACAGAAAATAAATCAAACAATGTGTTATTTGCAAATGGGGTGTTGAGCCATTTGCAGGTTCAGTTAAACTCCTCTCCTGCCACCAGCTCAAATTTTCAATTCTAGGATTGAGGCCCTTCAACTACCATCCCAGTGGGCATCTGTGGCTACATCAAATGAGGAAGGCGTGGGTGATTCAAGCAGAAAATTGTCAAACAAAGGTTTCTTGTGCCTCAGGTGGCATTAGGCCTTTCAGGTGGTGAGAAGGTAGAGGCTGAATGCTGAGAAAGTGCCATCCCTAACATATTTTGAAGGGAGAAATATATAGTGGTAAAATACATACCAACTTAACTGTTTTTTTAAAAAACAAATTGGTTTTATTGATACAAATTAGTAAAGCATACAATCCATCCAAAGTGTACAATGAGTGGTATTTGGCATACTCATATAGTTGTGCATTCATCACTTCAATCATTAGAGCATTTTCAATATTTCAATAACAATAATAAAAAACTGACAAACAAAAAATTCATCACCTCTCAATCTCCCTATGCTTACCCAGCTGTACATACCTACTATTTCTAGCTATTCGTGCATATGTATTTATTTATTTTAAAGCAATTTTATTGAGATATATTCACACACCATACAATCTATCCAAAGTTTGTATCAATGGCTCTTAGTATAATCATAGTGCTGTGCATTCATCACCAAATAAAGTTTAGAACAATTTCATTACTCCAAAAGGAAAAACTCCACACCCCTTAGCAGTCACCTCTCAATCCCTCTATCCTTCCCCATCCCTACATAACCGTTAATCTAATTTCATCTTTATAAATTGATTTATATTTACATGTTAAATAAATGGACCCATACAATAGGTACTTTGTGCCTGGTTTTTTCCACTTAGCATAATGGGTTTTTTTTGGTCTGATTAGTAACATCTTGTAACATAGTACTATTTTTATTCATTTGTTCAGTTTCAAAGAAAAACAGTCTAATATGCAATACCACCCATATTTGTATTTCACAAGAGATTTTTACTATGCTGTACAGTCCCATGTTACGTTTTTTAGCTTTCCTTTTAGTAATTTACATGACCTTAGACTTTCCCTTTCAACCATTGTCATACTTATATAATAAGACTGCAAGTTACAAACATTATGTTGTGCTTTCACTTTTTCTATTAATTTCCAAAGATTAACATACATCCTTTTGGCCAATTTTGCAGTAGTTAACCCTCAGCTTTCCATTCTCTAAACTCATTCTACTTTCTAGTGACCCATATTCAAATTATTAACTCCATAAGATTACACAATATATTTAGTTCATAATAGTGCTATTTGTCCTTTTGTATCTGGCTTGCTTCACTCATCAAAATGTCCTCCAAGTTCATCCATGTTGTAATATATTTTACAACTTCATTTCTTCTTAGAGCTGTATAATATTCCATTGTGTGTATATACCACAGTTTGTTTATCCATTCATTGGTTGATGGACACCTGGGTTGTTTCCAAATTTTGGCAATCATGAATAAAGCCGCTATGAACATCGGCGTGCAGATGTCTGTTCATGTCACTGCTCAGTTCTGCTGGGTATATACCCCATAGTTTATTGCTGGGTCACATGGCAAATCTATATTCAACCTTTTTAGGGACTGTCAAACAGTCCTCCACAGTGGCTGTACCATTCTACAGTCCCACCAAAAGTGAATAAGCATTCCTATCTCTCCACATCTTCTCCAACACTTGTAGTTCTCTTTTTAATAGCCATTTTAATAGGTATGAATTGATATCTCATTTTAGTTTTGATTTGCATTTCCCTAATCGCTAATGATGTTGAACATTTTTTCATGTGTTTTTTTTTGCCATTTGTATTTCTTCTTTGGACAAATGTCTGTTCATGTCTTTTGCCCATTTTTAAATTGAGATCATTTGTCCTTTTATTGTTGAGTTATAGCATCTCTTTATATATCATGGATATTAAACCCTTACTGGATATGTGATTTCCAAATATTTTCTCCCATTGTGTCAGCTGCCTTTTCACCCTTTTGACAAGTCCTTTGAGGTGCAATAGTGTTGAATTTTGAGGAGCTCCTGTTTATCTATTTTTTTCTTTTGTTGTTCATGCTTTGGGTGTAAGGTCCATGAAACTACCACCTGCCACAAGATCTCTAAGATTCTTCCCTACATTTTCTTCTGGTAGTTTTATGGTCCTGGCTTTTATACTCAGGTCTGTGATCCATTTTGAGTTGATTCTTGTGTCAGGAGTGAGATAGGGGTCCTCCTCTTTCCTTCTTTTGATTATGGATATCCAGTTCTCCCAGCACCATTTATTGAAGAGACGGTTTTGTCCTGCTAACATGGATTTGGTAGGTTTGTAAAAAACCAGTTGGCTGTAGAGGTGAGGGTTTATTTCTGGACTTTCAATTCTATTCCACTGATTGATATGTCTATCTTTATGCCAATACCATGTTTTAACCACTGTAACTTTGTAATATGTTTCAAGGCCAAGAAGTGAAATTCCTCCCGTATTGCTCTTTTTAGAATGTTTTTGGCTGTTCAGGTGCACTTTCTCTTCCAAATAAATTTGTTAATTGTATTTTCTATTTCTTTAAAGTAGGCTTTGGAAGTTCGATTGGTATTAGGTTGTATAAATAAATCAGTTTGGGCTAGATTGACATCTTCATTACAGTTAGTCTTCCAATCCATGAACATGGAATGTGTTTCCATTAGTTTAGGTCTCCATTGATTTCTTCTAGCATGGTTTTGTAATTTTCTGAATATGTTGTGTACTTCCTTTGTTAAATTGATTCTTAGGTATTTGAGTTTTTTTGTTGCTATTGTAAATGGATTTTCCCCCTGATTTCCTAGTCAGATTGTTCAATACTAGTGTATAGAAATAGTTTTGATTTTTCAATTTTGATCTTGTATCATGCCACTTGACTGAATTCGTTTGTTAGCTCAAGTAGCTTTGTTGTAGACATTTCAGAATTTTCTAAATATAAGATCATGTCATCTGCAAATAGTGAGAGTTTTACTTCCTCTTTTCCTATTTGGATGCCTTTTATTATTATTTTTTCTCGTCTAATTGCTCTAACTAGAACTTCCAACACAATGTTGAATAACAATGGTGACAGTGAGCATCCTTGTCTTGTTCCTAATCTTAGACAGAAAATTTTCAACCTTTCCCAAATGAGTACGCTGCTGGCTGTGGGTTTTTCAAATATGCCTTTTATCATATTGGGAATTTTCCTTCTATTCCTGTCTTTTGAAGTGTTTTTATCAAGAAAGGATGCTGGATTTTGTTGAATGCCTTTTCTGCATTGATTGAGATGATCATGTGTTTCTTTTCCTTCAATTTGTTAATGTGGTGTACTACATTAATTGATTTTATTATGTTGAACCACACTTGCATACGAAGAATAAATCCCACTGAGTCATTGTGTATAATTCTTTGATATGCTGTTGGATTCGATTTGCAACTATTTTGTTGAGAATTTCTGCATCTATGTTCATTAGAGATTGGTCTGTAATTTTCTTGTAGTATACTTATCTGGTTTTGGTATTAGGGTGATATATTCTCCATAAAATGTGTTGGGTAATTTTTCCTCCTCTTCAATTTTTTGGAAGAGTTTAAACAAGATTGTTGTTAATTCTTTTCAAAATGCTTGGTAGAATTCACCTGTGAAGCCATCTGGTCCTGGACTTTTATTTGCTGGGAGATTTCTGATGATGGATTCAATGTCCTTAAATGTGATTGGTTTGTTAAGTTCTTGTATTTCTTTTAGTATCAATGTAGGTTGGTTGTGCATTTCTAGGAATTTGTCCATTTCATCTAGGTTGTCTAGTTTGTTGGCATACAGTTTCTCATAATATCCTCTTATTATTCTTTTTATTTCTATCGGATCAGTCATTAATTCCCCCCTTTCATTTCTATTGTATTTATTTGCATCTTCTCTCTTTTTCCTTTGTTAGTTTAGCAAGGGGTTCATCAATTTTATTGATCTTCTCAAAGAACTAGCTTTTGGTTTTCTTGATTTTCTCTATTGTTTTATTGTTCTCATTTTCATTTATTTCTGCTCTAATCTTTTATTATTATTATTTTTATATATCCCCCCCTTTCTGCTTGTTCTTGCTGTGTTCATTTTTGCATTCTTCTGTGTCTGCTTGTCTGCCCGCACTACGCCGACCCACCGAGTCAGCTCACCGTGCGGTGGCTTGCCCTGCTCACGGCGGCTTGCCCTGCCCGTGGCGGCTTGCCTTCTCAAGGTGGTCTGCCTGCTCGAGGAGGCCCCGGGAACCGAACCCGGGGCCTCCCATGTGGTAAACCGGAGCCCTACCAATTGAGCTACAGCCGGTTCCCTGCTCTAATCTTTATTATTTCTTTCCTTCTGCTTGCTTTGGGATTGGTTTGCTGTTCTTTTTCTAATTTCTCCAGTTGTTCAGTTAGATCTTTGGGTTTAGTTCTTTCTACTTTTTTAATATAGGTGTTTAGGGCTATAAATTTCCCTCTCAGCACTTCTGTTGCTGTATCCCATAAGTTTTGATTGGTTGTATTCTCATTTTCATCTGTCTCAATATATTCACTGATTTCACTTACAATTTCTTCTTTGACCCACTGACTGTTTAGGAGTGTGTTGTTCAGCCACCACACATTTGAGAATTTTCCTCTTTCCCATCTATTATTGATTTCCAGTTTCATTCCATTATGATCTGAGAAAGTGCTTTGTATGATTTCAATATTTTTATATTTATTGATACCTGCTTTGTGACGTAACATGTGGTTTATCCTCGAGAAAGATCCATGAGTACTTGAGAAGAATGTATAACCCCTGACTTGGGATGCAATGTTCTGTATATATCTGTTAGCTCTAGCTTGTTTATCATATTCCTCAAGTTCTGTGTTTCCTTCTTGATCTGTCTAGTTGTTCTATCTAATGATGTGAGTGGTGTGTCGAAGTCTCCAACCATTATTGTAGAGATGTCTATTTTTCCCTTCAGTCTTGCCAGAATTTGTATCATGTGTTTTGGGGTATCCTGGTTAGGTGCACAGACATTTATAACAGTTATTTCTTCCTAGTGGATTGTCCCTTTTATTAATATATAATGGCCTTCTGTATCTCATAACTTCTTGTATTTAAAGTCTGTTTTGTCCGATATTAGTATAGCTACCCCTGCTCTTTTTTGATTACTGTTTGCGTGGAGTATTTTTTTCCCAACCTTTCACTTTCAGCTGATTTGTATCCCCCAGGTCTAAGGTGAGTCTCTTGTAGGCAGCATATGGATGGCTCAGGGTTTTTTCAATCCATGTCAGTTTATATCTTTTGATTGGGGAGTTTAATTCATTCATATTCAGTGATATTATTGTAAATGCATTATTAACCATCACTATTTTATTCTTTGGTTTTCATATGTTATATTTTATTTTCATCTGTCTTTTTATTCTTTTGGTTATCGTTCTACTTTTTTTTTTTTCCTTCTACACTTTTCTCTGAGCCTCTCTCTCCTGTCTTTTTCTTTTGGGCTGTAAGGCTCCTTTTACTAAGTCCTACAATGGCAGATTCTTTTTTACGAATTCTCTTTGTTTTTGTTTGTTTGTGAATATTTTAAACTCACCTTCATATTTGAAGGACAATTTTGCCAGATAAAGAATTCTCAGCTGGCAATTTTTCTCTTTCAGTATTCTAATTGTATCATACCACTGTCTTCTTGCCTCCATGGTTTCTGATGAGAAGTCCACATGAAGTCTTACTGGGTGTCCCTTGTATGTGATGGTTTGTTTCTCCCATGCTCCTCTCAGAATTTTCCCTTTATCATTGACATTTGACATTCTGAGAAGTGTGTCTTGGAGTAGGTCTAATCAGATTTATTCTAATTGGAGTATGCTGTGCTTCTTGGACACATAAGTTCATTTCTTTCAAGAGTTTTGGGAAATTTTCATCCATTATTTTCTCAAATACTCCTTCTTTCCCCTTTCCCTTCTGTTCTCCTTCTGGAACTCCCATGATGCATTTGTTGTTGCATTTTGTATTTTCATTCAAGTTTCTGAGCCCCTGCTCAATTTTTTTGATTCTTTTCTCTCTCTGTTCTTTCCTCTCTTCAATTTCAGCTGTTCTGGGGCTTCTCCATCATGGTATCCTTTATTCTATCATTTTCAGTCTGCTATTGTATGCCTCTAATGTGTTTATGATCTCACCCATCATATCTTTCATACTTTTGTATTCAGGTTTACAAAATCTTCTTTGTGCTCACACAGTGTCTTCTTGCTGTCTTTTCTCTCTTTAGCCATTTTGTCTTTCAACTCATTAATTTGAGTTTGGAAATTTGTATGAATTTCATTGATTAGTTGTCTCAAATCCTGTGTGTTATCTGGGTCTTTGGTATATTTCTTTGTTTGAGCCATTTCTTCCATTTTTGTAGGATGGCTTGTAATTTTTTGCTGATGTCTATGCATCTGATTATGATGGTGAGTTTACCATTGTTCAATTTCTTTCTTTTGTAGGGAGTTTTGGTGGAAGACTGTATTACTGCTGTTCATTGATTCTTGGTTCAACCTGTTCTGGGTCTTTAGGATTGTCCCTGTTAGTTGCTCAAGTCTGAGCTCTGGATCCTTCCAAAGGCTTGGGGATGGAGGCTGCAAAGGCTGGGAAAAGGCTTTTTTACTTATTTTTTAATTCTCTCACATGCACTTCCTTGGTTGGCTAGCAAATGGTGCTCTTCAGCGGGCCTCTCAGTCCAAAGCCTGGTCAGGGTGTGTTTGCTGCAACATGGACTGGATTGATGTGACAGAGGTTCCTAACTGGAGGCTAAGAGCCTCACAAATCAAACTTTCTCAGACACACTTCAACCTTTGCTGACAGCTCCCTTTCTTTTCCCTGGTAGGAAATAATTCCACTCCACTAAGTCCTCAACAAGCAGTCCCAGTCAATAGAGAGAGCATTTGAGAGGGTCAGATCTCTTTAGTTCCCTGCTGCTCCCAAGGCAAACTATGGTGTGGTCCCCACCTGACCTGGAAGTGCTCAGGGGACACAGCAGACCAAATTTGTGGGTCAAATGCTGAATCAGCCTTAGGCTGTGTCCCTCTCTCTCCTGTTTCCTGGGGAGGTGGCCCCCTTGTTTGTAGCTGCAGGCCTGAGGTTGGAGAAGTCAATGCTGTTTTCTCCTGTGGTGGGGGAGGGGAACCGCCAGCCCAAGCTGCAGTCTACTCAAGGTCTTTTTTTTTTTTTTTAAGATACTTAGATTACATAAATATTACACAAAAAATATAGGGATTCCCATATGCCCCACTCCCCACACCTCCTACACCCTCCTACATAAACAACATCCTTCATTGGTGTGGCACATCACCTGCAATAGATATACACATTTTGGGGCTTTGCCACTAAGCATGGACCATAGTTCAGACTGTAGACCACACTCTCTCTATAGACTCTTATAATAAAAATTTATTTACCCTTTAATAGTAGGACCTCTCAAGTATATAATCAATATAATTTGTTTTCGCTTCAAAATTTTAATAAATATTTACTGAAATTTTTTTTAAGATTTTTTAAAATTTATTTCTCCCCACCCCCTCATTGTTTGCATTTTCTGTGTCTGCTTGTTGTGTGCTGGTCTTCTTTTCAGGAGGCACCGGGAACCGAACCCTGGACCTCCAATGTGAGAGGGAGGCACCTAATTGTCTGAGCTACCTCTGCTCCCTGCTTTTGTTGTGTCTCTCATTGTGTTCTCCTCATGTTTCTTGTTGTGTCAGTTCACCATGCCTGCCCATCACGTCAGCTTGCTGTCTTGTTCATCTTCTTTAGGAGGTACCAGGCACCAAACCTGGGACCTCCCATTTGGTAGGCAGAAGCTCAATTGCTTAAGCCATATCCACTTCTCTACTGAAATTTTTAATATGGTATTTTAAAGCATAGAGGGCAGTTTATTTTTAGCGGTTTGAATATTCATGTGGAAACATCATTTTGTAAAGTAGCTTTAGACAAATAAAAAAGTTCAAATTTAGCATTTCAATATGAAAGCAAATTATGAGTTGAAAAACAAGCATCTATATCACAAATTAACTGTCTTGGTAGAGGAGGTTAAAATGAGAAGTTTTCAAAAGACTTTAGAGACAGTATAGTCCAGACATCTATAAAATACAGGAATTGTTTATGACTAGTCCCTGGAAAGTAATCATTCATTCTCATGGAACACTTGTAGGGACAGGGTTCTTACTACCTTACCTGGCCTTCTTTATTGTTGGGCAGCTATAAATGTTAGAAAATTCTTTCTTATTTGGAACACAGTTTGAATTCTGTCTTCAAAGACAACCCAAAATGAATCTATCCATATGACTACATGATAATTTTCATATTTTGAAAGTAGTTGTCTTATCTCCCCTTGGTTCTAACTATATTTCTTTCCATCTTTTAACAATTTGAGTCAGCAAATGTTTATTAATACCTAATAGGTGCCTGCCATGTGCTTTGTGCTCCATAGGCATTAAGGAATACATCAGAAGTTCATGTTTTTATCTTGGTCTAGTTGTACTTTACTTTGTGTCCTTCTTAAAGTGTAACAAATTGAAAAGGATACACAAGGTAAGCAGATGTGGCTCAGGTGACTGGGCTCCTGCCTATCACATGGAAGGTCACTGGTTTGGATCCCAGTGCCTCCTAAAGAAGACAGCGAGCTGATGCAATTGGCAGGCATGGCGAGCTGACGCAACAAGAGACATGGGGAGGACAAAACAGAATGAGAGACACAACAAAGCAGGGAGCAGAGGTGGCTCAAGCGATTAGGCACCTCCCATCCACATCAGAGGTCCCAGGTTCAGCTCCTGGTTCCTATTAAGGAAATGGGGAAGATGAACAGACACAGCAAGTGAAAAGTAACTAGGAGGTGGGGGGAGAAATAAATAAATAAAATAAATCTTTAATTTAAAAAAAGAAAAAGAAAAGGATACACAAGATCAACTGAGTCTCGTTGTGTGGACCACCTCATACTAATCACAAAAAATTGCAAGTTTTCAATTTAAGCAGATGAATGACTTGGATTTCCTTTGTACCTTCCTTGTATGTAAGGACTAAAGACTCTGTTTCAGTATTCTACTAAGTCTGATTTATCATGCAATATTTAGAAGCATTTCAAAACTCCTTCTGTGCATATTCATGGTGTCTGAAAATCCTACAACTTGGGAAAATAATGCTTTATTGTGAATATTTCTTAAATTGATCACTGTTTCCAGTTGCTGCTTTTATCACTTTTCAGTTATAAATTAGTTTACCTTTATCAGTATCAATTTGGTCTCTCTTGCAAGTTCATTAACCGTTCAGTGTAGTTTTCTAATTACTAAACTTTGAGACCTATATGCATTGTAATTCAAATATAACTCATCTATACTTGTATCACTATAGTATAAACCTACAAAATATGCTTTGTAATGACATTTCTGTTATTATTTTATTCAACAGAATAAAAGTGCATTATCACCATTTAATTAGTTTACTCACATAATTGTCCTTTTTAAGATTCTAGGTACATTTTGTTATTACTTTTAATTAAAATGTAGAAATTATTCATTTTATTTTATTTTATTTTTTTTTAAAGATTTATTTATTTTATTACATATCTCCCCTTCCCCCCCGCTGCGGCGACGCGCCGAGAGTGGTCACTGCGCAGGAGCGGCTTTCCCCGCTTGTGGGCGGCTTCTGCGTCTGTTCACGGCCGGCTTTCAGTTCGCGGGTGGCTGGCTGCGCTCCATTCGCGGGCAACCTGCCCTGCCTGTGGCGGCTTTTGCCCTGTCCGTGGCAGCTTTTTGCCCTGCCCACGGCGGCTCCGGCCTGCCCATGGCAGCTTGCCATTCTCAAGGCGGTCTGCCAGCTAGGAGAGGTCCCCGGGAATCGAACCCGGGGCCTCCCATGTGGTATGCCAGTGCCCTATCCACTGGGCTATCGAGCCGGCCCCGAAATTATTCATTTTAGGTAAGCCAGAAAGGTAATTACAATTTCAGTCCTCAAAAGGACTTCTCTTGGCCTTTGAAGGTTTCTATTTGCAAACTCAATAGTAGAGTCCAGGGGCCGGCTAGATAGCCCAGTGGATAGGGCGCCGGCATACCACATGGGAGGCCCGGGTTCGCTTCCCGGCGACCTCTCCTAGCGGGCAGACCGCCTTGAGAATGGCAAGCCGCCATGGGTGGGC
>PVKH010024985.1:0-13510 GCA_004027955.1 Chaetophractus vellerosus | reverse complement strand
CCTGCCCGTGGCGGCTTTTGCCTGTCCGTGGCAGCTTTTTGCCCTGCCCACGGCGGCTCCGGCCCGCCCATGGCGGCTTGCCATTCTCAAGGCGGTCTGCCCGCTAGGAGAGGTCCCCGGGAACCGAACCCAGGGCCTCCCATGTGGTTTCCCAGCGAGCTCTTTATCCACTGAGCTATCTAGCCGGGCCCAAAATGTTAAGAATTTTAAAGTGTTGGCAAGGATACAGAGAAATGGCAATGCTTATACATTGCTGTAGAGATATAAATTTGTACAACTGTTTTTGGAGAACAATTTGGCAATATCTCAAAAAATTAAAATGCATATTATACTCTCTGTACAATTCTAAGTATAGAATGATACTTGCATTTATGCTCAAAGAAACTGTAGAAAGCTATTCACTACAGGAGTGTTTGTAATAGCAGATACAAAGTGTTTGTAATAGCAAAGTTTGTAATAGCAAAGAGAAAGCAATCTAAATGGTCATCCAAAGTGAATAGATAAATAGCATGACTCATATTCGTAGGATGGAATGCTGTACAGCAATTAAGAGAAGTGATGGGTACTGGATTGAATAGTGTCCCCCAAAATTTATGTCCACCTGGAACCTGTAAAGGTGACCTTATTTGAAAACAGGGTCTTTGCAGATGAAATCAAGTTAAAATCAAGACATGGTGGGTTAAGATGAGCCCCAAATCCAGTCTTACTGGTGTCCTTATAAGAAGGGAGAAATTTTGAGGCAGACACACAGGAGATTCACAGGATTGTCAGGTGAAGATGGAGGCAGAGATTGGAGTGGTGCATCCACAGGCCAAAGCACACCAGGGATTATTGCCGGCAGCCACCAGAAGCTAGAAGGGGGAAGGAAGGGTTCTTCCCCTAGAGCAGGGGTTCTTGACCTTCTCTGTTCCACGGACCCCTTTGCCAGTCAGGTGAAAACCACAAATGCCTTACTAAGTCCACATTATACTGTGTATTATTTAATAAACATATCAAACCTGCACCAACACATCCACACAAGAATGTTTTTTTGAATTTCAATTCAAGCTCACGGGCCCCTTGTTAAGAAGCCCTGCTCTAGAGCCCTAGAGGGTGCACGGCCCTATGGACTCCTTGATTTCTACCCTCCAGAACTGTGGGAGAATAAAGGTCTGCTGTTTCAAGCCACCCAGTCTGTGGTACTTTGTTGCAGCAGCCCTAAGAAAATGACAAATGATCTAGATTTTTATACAGATATATACACACACACACACGTATCAATATGGAAAGATTTCAAAAACTACATTTATGTAAAAAAATAATTTGTAGATCTTTTAGCTCTAACATCTTCTGTGTCTTTGCCTATCTCCAGCCAATGGAAGAAGAAAGAGAATGTCAAGAGAACACAGAACTATTTCTTAAAAGCTTTGGCAAGAAGTGACTTGTTCATTCCATTGGTGAAAAGTACTTATAAGGTTCCACCTCAATAGAAGAGGAGGGTGGGAATGTAGCCTCTGGCTAGACAGACATTTCCCAGCAACAACTCAAAACTATAAAAAAGGAAAGCAGGAATTTTAGCAGATAGCTATCTCTGACACACACAAAATTAAGGGTTTGCCAAAAAATGGAGGTGGGCAGTAAATGGGAAGGGAGAGGAGGAACAAAAGAGACTTCAACTTAATCTGTATTTTTTGGTAGAAAAAACTGATGTAGACCAAATATGATACTTAAATAATTGTCAGTTTTGTAAATGTATGAATGGTTGTTACAATGTTCAGGAATTTTTTTCTCAATTTTAAAATTTTCTTTTAAAAAAGGTGCTTTGTAATTTCTAATGTAAACATGTTATTGCATAGGAACATCTGTCATTCTATCTATGGGTTCAATGTAATGTCACCATATTGTGTTAGTCTGCCAAAGGGGTGCCCAATGCAAAGTACCAGAAATCTGTTGGCTTTTATAAAGGGTATTTATTTGGGGCCAAAACTTATAGTTACAAGATCCTAAAGAGTCTAACTCAAGGTTACTTTCTCAACAAAGTCAGTTGCCACATGTTGAAGCAAGATGGTCGCTGATCCCTGCAAGTGTTCAGCCTTCCCCTCTCTTAGTTGCAGGCTGGCATAGGTCTTGTCTCTCGGGGCTTCATTTATCCTTTCTTTCTGGGCCTTCTCAGCTGTCCTGGTCTCTTCCCAAGGTCAACTGCAAACTATCAGACAAATGGCTCATCTCTTCCTGGGGGCCCAGGATAAAAAATGACAGATCTCTCTCTCTCTTCCCAGTGTGTCTTCTTGAGTCAGTGTCTGTTTATATGGGCCCACCAAGGGGGCGAGGGCTCATCCTGAGTCATGCCTTACTAACATGGTCAAATCAAAGTCCTAATCTTAACAGGTAATTTAATCAAGGGCCACTCAACTGAATCCAATATAACCAAAGGGTATCATAACCAGAGAAATAGATTCGTTTACCAAAATAATCTTTCTCTTTTTGGGATTCACAAAATAATCTCAAACTGTCACACCATAGCATAGCAGAGATTGTGCTCTAATAAGGTTGTTCTGGAAGGCAGATGGTGAAATACAGGGATAGACTTTAAACTCAGACTTAGGTATGAATCCTGGCTCTACTATTGTGCAATATAAACTTAGACACATTATTTGACCTCACTGAGCCAAGAGGAATACATATCTCATCAATTGTTGAGAGGATTCAGTGAGGTATTATATGTAAACTTCCTGCCACATAGTAGGAATTTTAAATGGCAGTTTCTTTTGTTTTGTCTAGAAATTGTCCAAAAAGAGAGTAACAGTAAAGGGGTTAATAATATTTCCGTATTTCTTTTCACATACCCCAGTTCTGGGAGTATAAGCGTATTTGCACAAACTGTCCCTGTTAAATTGCTCATATTGTGCCACTTCTGAAAATCCAATTTCCTTAATATTTGCCTTGTCTAGTTTAATTTCTCTTGAGTTTCCTTTGTGTGGTTATTCGATTTCATGCATTTTGTTTTCGTATTACTGAGTTGTTCCCAGTTGTATGGTCTGATGTCTCCGGTGTTGATAGCTTTACAGTTTTTCCTTGAAACATTTTTCTTTCTTCATTGCTTAATATTGTCCTGTGTCCCACGGCCCAGGAAAACACTACAGCACTTGGTCAGGAAAAAAAACTTTATCCAAGAGGTTTTAGACCCTAATTACTTGTATGACATGAAGTGCACTCAGCCCAGGTGAGCTCTACCTTTTACAATTGGCTTCCCAGCAACTAATGTGGAGGAATATAATTATAAATATAAGATAAGATATATTCCAATACAATACAATCTGAATAATATAATAATATACAGTAAGGTCATCAGGGAGGCCATCCCAAATTCCTTTGAATTACCCAAGTAATCACTTAGAAACGAAGGCCAAACTAGTTCTGGGTAACCCATAGCCCTAGCACTGTGGGACTGTACTGATGGTCACACAAGGCTCGCTAGCCCAAAAGCAGACTTCAGCACAGGAAACACAGGATGAGATGAAATAGTTCTCTTCCTGACTTTGATTCCTTCTCTTCTCAACCTCAAATGCCTGTAATTTTTTACTCATTCATTCTTTGTTCATTCATTCATTCATTCTTTGTCTTAAGAACTGTACAGTAAGTACCAGTTACATGCCAGGTCCTAGGGCTTTGAAAATGAATGAGCTATAGTCTATGTCCTGGAGAAGCTCACTGTACTAGAAAGATCAACAAATAATGGTCTTACAATTATGTAACATCAAAGAAGTGTAATGGTGAGAGGTAGAGAGGCTGCAGAGAGCAGGGAGATATTGGGGCAGCTTGGCAGAGATGACACTGGTGCTGAGCCTCAGGATGGGCAAAGCTAAAGAGAGAGGGAGAACAGCAAGTACAAAGGGATGTAAAAGTGAAGTTTTCTTGCATACTCAGGGATAGTGAGAGATCTGCTATGAGTAGAGACAAGAATTGGTTCCTGGGGCCGGCTGTAGCCCAATGGGTAGGGCACTGGTTCACCACATGGGAGGCCCCAGGTTCGGTTCCCGGGGGTCTCTCCGAGCGGGCAGACTGCCTTAAGAAGGGCACGCTACCGTGGGCAGGGCAGAGCCGCCATGAGCAGGGCAAAAAGCCACCATGGGCAGGGCAAAGCTGCCACGGGCAGGGCAAGTCGCCCACGAGCAGAGCAGAGCCACCCGCGAGCGGGGCAAGCCGCCTGCGCGGTGAGCTGACTTGGTGCATCGCCGCAACAGGGGGAGACAAAGCAGCCACAGAAGAACGCAAAAATGAACACAGCAAGAACAAGCAGAAAGGGGGGGATATGTAACAACAACAAAAAAAAGAATTGGTTCCTGAGGGCAAGGGGAAGGGACTAGAGAAAACAGTAAGAAGGTTAACCTTAGGTACAGCCAGTTTTTTAAAATGCCTTTTATGCACTAAAAGCTTTGGCAGGCAGAGATGTTAGAGAGATTGTGGATTTTGTATTCTAGCTAGACTACTTGTCATCTGTGTGAACTTGGAAGAATATTTCTGAACCTCAATTTCTTTATTTGCCAAAAGCTAAGAGTGAGGACTGTGTTAGAAATCAAAGATAATGTGTTTATAATAATTATAATAACTATTACTTAATATTTACTATATTACAGTATTGTGTTTTATAAGGTTATCTCATTCAATTTTCAAAGAATAATATTATACCTTTGATATTATTATTATCCATATTTTACAGTTGAGAAAACTGAGGTTAAATGATTTTCTAGTAAGTGGCTACCCTATGATTAAAACATAGATCTGTCTAATCCAAAGTCCATGTATTTAACCAATACATTAAGTAAAGTGCTTATTGCCTAGTACATAGTACATGCTCAATAAGTGGTAGACATACTATTAATAGTAGCAGAAGTCAGTGGTAATTGTAGTATTATAGATAGCAAAAAAAAAACTAGTTGTGGAAATGGTAGTAATAGCAGCAATAGTGGTATCCTATAGGAAATGGGAAACAAAGGGTTTTTTTGTTTATTTGTTTACATAGAAAAACAATATGAATACAGCTGATTTCTAAAACAAAACTCTGGAGGAAGTGTAAAAAATGTTCTTCAGGAGTAAGTGACTGGAGCTTGAAAGGTCATTTATTTAGGAGGTTGTCATAGTCCAAGGAATTATGAGCACTAAACTAGGTGTTAGTGAGACTGGACATGATAGAGCACAATTACTGTAACCAGTAAGGCTAAATAGTTGAGTGAGGTAAAGGAAAGTTGATGCCACCAATCCAAGGTGGAGAATACAAGAGGAGGGTCACAAGGAAGATGGTGCTTTTATTTGGGAATGTGTTGATAGTGGAACATTCAGGTGACTTTCCAGTGGACAGTAGACCCTGCCAAGAGGCTGTAGGTAGGCATAAATCATCTTCCATGGGAATAAATAAAAACAGCCAGAGTGAGGAAAGAGAGGAGAGAACAGGACCAAATCTAGAGGAAGTCCATATTTTATGACACGAGAAGAGATGGACACAAGGGAAACTAGGGGTGGAAAAGCTGATAGGAGAAATTGGAGAATGTGAGGACAAATATTAACAACTTAGTTTTCTAGGGACTGACACTATCCCCCTGTGGGCACTAAATTTTTTCTTGCTATAGGTGACTGCTCAAAAACATCCCATTACAAGAGACTATGATTCCTAAAGGCCCACAAATAGTAACAAACTTTTTACTTTAATTTACTTGTGGTTAATGTCAATTTAAATTTAAGTGGCCACATGTGTCTAGTGACTACTGTATTAGGGCAGCTTTATAGTGACCTCTAAAAAAATAATGCAAATGACTATAGCTGAAAATTCACTCAAGAAAACGAAACAGGGTGAAGAAAAATGTTAATTAATTCAAAACAAGAAATGAAGAAGAATAAAAGATGGGGCAGAAGGTTTGTGGGAAGATGGTATCAGATTAGACAGACAAGGCTCAGCTCTCTCACAAAAACAATGGAGAAAGAGCCAAAAGCTGCCCAAGGGATCTGCTTTGGGAATCAGCAGACCAGGACAGTGCTTCACAACTCCCAGGAGAGTGAGAGACAGAGACACCAAGAACCAGAAACAACAAATGTGAGTTACTAAACCTCCCAGACCCCGGGAAGGGCTCCCCTCCACCACCCCCAAGATATTAAGTGGTGATAAAACCCCTGGCTCATTGCAGCTGACTGAGAGTGGAGCAGACATCTTCTGCCCTGTCAGCAGTTACAAGGGAAAAGAGAAGGGGAGTCAGGGAGCTTTTCTTCAGTCAATTTGACCAGAGAAGCCTGCTTTGAATCTCGGCTCCAGCCACACAAAAACAAAGGAAAACAAAGTGATACACCTCCATGGAAAGGTGTGCCAACAAGTGTCATCTGCTGGCCAGAATAGAAATTGCATGGACAAAAACTGCACTTGGATATCTCTGTTTTCTAACATCTAAGAGAAAATCTGTGCCCCATTAGTGCATCTCTGGCATGATTTTGATAACTTAAGCTGGGCAATTTTAAAGACTTATGATAAGTTTAACCAAATATCAAAGAAGAGCTATAAAAAAATAATAACAATAGGCAAGAGAGAGAAATTGGCCATCAGAGTAAATTCACCAACATATTTAGGTGCCTAGACATTAGCAAAAAAATTACAAGTTATACCTGGAAACAGGAAGATATGGCCCAACCAAAGGAACAAACCAAATACCCTGAAGAGATACAGGATTTAAGACAATCAATGATAATCAAACAACTCTCCTAAACAATTAAAAGAATTGAAAGAAAATATGACTAAAGAGATAAAGGATATTAAAAAGACAATGGGTGACTGTAAAGAGCAATTTGAAAGTCTACAAAGCAAAGTAACAAACCTTATGGGAATGAAAGACATGATGGCTGAGATTAAAAATACATTAGAGCAGGAGTTCTCAACAAGGGGTCCATGAGCTTGAATTGAAATTCAAAACCAAATTATTCTTGTGGGGATGTGTTAGTGCAGGTGTGATATAGTTATTAAATAATACACAGTATAGTGTGACCTTAGGGGCCCATGGTTTTCACCTGACTGGCAAAGGGGTCCATAGAACAAAGAAACTAAACACCCCTGCATTAGAAGCATATAAGAGCAGATTTGAATTGCTCAAAGACAGAATTAGTGATTTCAAAGACAGAAAATCTGAACTGGAAAAGACAGGAGAACAGAAAGAGAAGAGAATGGAAAAAATGGAACAGGATCTCAGGGGATTGAATGACAACATGAAACAGAAAAATATAGGCATTATTGGTGTCCTAGAAGGAGAAGAAAATGGAAATGGGACAGAAAGAATATTTGAGGAAATAATGACTGAAAACATCTCTACACTTATGAAATACATAAATATCAATATCCAAGAAGGACAACACACCCCAAACAGAATAAATCCAAATAGATTTACCCTGAGACACCTACTATTCAGAATGACAAATATCAGAGATAAAGAGAAGATTCTTGTAACCGTTTGATGTAATTATGAATTCAAAAAATCAATATTGAATCATGCTTGTAAACTGATCTGTTCATCTGGGCATGATTGGGTTATGATTAGGGCGTTAACTGGGCCACATCAGTAGGGCCTTGAGCCCTGCCCCTCAGTGGGTGTGGTCTCAAGTATAAAAGGCAAGGCAAAAGACAAAGGGAGCAGATTTGAGAAGCAGATTTTTGAGAAGCAGTTCTGATGTTGGAGAGGATGCCCCAGGAGAAGAGATGTGAACCATTCACCTGACAGTCTACAGCTGACCTTGTGGAGGAACCACTAAGGCTGGAGAGAAATGCAGCCCCGGGAAGAGAAGAACCCAAAAAGCCTGAACCCTGGCAAATGTTAGCAGCTGTCTTGCTCCAACACGTGGCAATGTACTTTGGTGAGGGAAGAAACTTATGCTTTGTGGCCTGGTAACTGTAAGCGTCTACCCCACATAAATACCCTTTATAAAAACCAACCAATTATTGGTATATTGCAAAGGCACCCCTTTGGCTGACTAGTACAATTCTGAAAGCAGCAAGAGAAAAGTAAAGCATCACATTCAAGGGAAACTTGAAAAGATTAAGTGCCGACATCTCATCAGAAACCATGGAGGAAAGAAGAAAGTGATATCATGTATTTAAGGTACTGAAAGAGAAAAACTGCCAGCCAAGAATTCTGTATCTGGCAGAGCTGTCCTTCAAAAATGAAGGGAAATGCAAATATTATTGCTGTCCTGATTTTGTGATAATCAGGGCAGGCTAAACATTCGTTATATTAGAAAACATGCATGTGACCCCAGACCTAGTTTTTCTCCCTAGGTCTGGAGTTTTAGAATGCCGGTGATAAACTAAACCTGATTTATTATATGACCATCCTATATGGGAAAAGACTATAACTCTAGGTATCTTTGGTCAACCTTAAGAGATATAGCAGGGGGATGGATGTGGCTCAAATGGTTGGGAGTCTGTCTCCCATATGCAGGGACCTGGGTTCGATCCCCAGGACCTCCCAGTAAAAATATTTTTTTTAAAAATATAGAAGGTGTGTGGGTCACCAGGCCCTGTGAGCAGGTGCACCATCAGGCCCCGTGCACGGGTACCCCATCAGGCTCCACAAGCCACACAGCAAGATGATGACGTAACAGGAGAGTGACACAAGGGAGAGACAAGAAGAGACACACCAAAAAACCATGAACTAAGGTGGCACAGGTGGTAGGACACCTCTGTCCCACATCAGAGTTTCTGAGGATTGAATCCCAGTGAAGACAGGAGGAGAAGGATGAGAAGAGAGGCCATGAAACAGACACAGAGAGTTGCCCAGCGAATGGACGCAAAAACAGGGCAGGGGGGAGGTGAAAATGGATAAAAGTAAAAAAATAAATAAATCCTTAAGAAAATGTATAGGGGAGTAAGGTACAGACTATAGTTAGTAGTAATACTTTGACGATGCTCTTTCATAATTTGTTAGCAAATGTATCACAACAATGCAAAGTAGTTGTGGTGGAGTGATGTGTGGGAGCCCTGTATGATGTTATGCATGTTTGTTTTGTAAGTTCACAATGTTTACCGAACACTTATAGTTTATGTATGTTCATTCATGAATAATATACTTCAATAAGTTGTTTTTAAAAAATGAAGGGGAGTCCAAAGTCTTCAAACAAAAACTCATAGAATATGTTACCAAAAGACCAGAATGGCAAGTGATACTGAAGGGAGTTCTGCAGCCTGAAGGGAAAAAAACAAGGGCGTGAGACTTGGAGAAGAATGTAGAAATGAAGATTATTAGAAAGAATAAGTTAAAGGGTAAAAAGATAGACAATAGTATGATATGACAACAGAAAGCCAAAGGATAAAATAGACACTTAATTTGCCTATTTAAGTAATGCATTTACAGTAATAGCATTGAACATTAATGGGTTGAGCTCCCCAATCAAAAGACATAGACTGATTGAATGGATACAAAATATGAGCATCCATATGTTGTCTTCAAGAAACTCACCTCAGACATAAGGACACAACCAGGTTAAAAGTGAAAGGTTGGAAAAAAGAGTCCATAAAAATAGTAACCACAAAAGAGCTGGAGTAGCAATACCCATATCAGACAAAATAGATTTTAACTGCAAAACTGTTATAAGGGATGAAGAAGGTCATTATATATTAATAAAAGGAGCAATTCAGCAAGAAGAAATAACTTTAATAAATATTTATGCACCTAAACTCACTGCCCCAAGATGCATGAGGCACACACTGGCAAAGCTAAAGGGAGAAATAGATGTCTCTACAATAATAGTTGGAGACTTCAATACACGACTCTCAGTATTGGATAGAATATCTGGACAGAGGATTCATAAAGAAACAGAGAACTTGAATAATATGGTAAATGAACCAGAACTAACAGGCATCTATAAAGTATTGCACCTCAAAACAGCAAGATATACACTTTTTTCTAGTGCTCATGCTTCCTTCTCCAAGATAGACCATATGTTGGGTCACAAGACAAGTCTAAATAAGAAGATTGAAATTATATACAACAATTTATCTGATCATAACAGAATAAAGCTAGAAATCAATAATGGACAGAAAAAGAGAAAATTCATAAATATATGGAGATTAAGCAACACACTCTTAAATAATTAGTGGGTCAAAGAAGAAATTAGTGGGTCAAGAGAATTCAGCAAATATCTTGAGATGAATGAAATGAGAACACAACGTATCAAAACCTATGGGGCAATGCTAAGGCAGTGCTGAGAGGGAAATCTATAGCCCTGAAAGCTTACATTAAAAAAGAAGGAGCCAAAATAGAAGACCTAACTGCACACCTAGCAGAAATAGAAAAAGAACAGCAAACTAATCCCAAAACAAGCCAAAGGAAAGAAATAGTAAAGATCTGAGCAGAAATAAATGAAATCGAGAACAAAAAAACAAAACAAAACAACAAAAAAAACAGTAGAGCAACAAAACCAAAAGTTGGTTCTTTGAAAAGATCAACAAAATCAGCAAACCCTTAGCTAGACTGACAAAGGAAAAAAGAGAGAAGATGCAAATAAGCAAAATCAGAAATGAGAGGGAGAACATTTCCACTGACCCCACAGAAATAAGAGAGATCAGAAAAGGATACTATGAACAACTGTATGCCAAAATAAAAAAAGAAAGAAATGTAGATGAGATGGACAAATTCCTAGAAACACACAAACCACCTACATTGACCCTAGAAGACACAGAATGCCACAACAAACCAATCAAATGAATAAATTGAAACAGTCATCAAACACCTCCCAAAGATGAAAATCCCAGGACCAGATGGCCTCACAAGTGAAATCCAATCATTCAAAGATGACCTAATACTGATCTTGCTCAAGCTGTTCCAAAATATTGAATGGGAAAGAATGCTACCAAACTCATTCTATGAAGCCAACATCACCCTAATACCAAAACCAGATGAGGATAATATAGACCGATATCTCTAATGAATATTGATGCAAAAATCCTCAACAAAATACTTGCGAAATGAATTCAAAAACACATGAAAAGAATTATACAACATGATCAAGTAGGTTTCATCCCAGGTATGCAAAGGTGGTTCAACACAAGAATATCAATTAGTGTAATAAGTGACATTGGTAAATTGAAGGAGAAAAATCATATGATCCTCTCCATTGATGCAGAAAAAGCATCTGACAAAATGCATCACCCTTTCTTGATAAAAAAAACACTCCAAAAGATAGGAATAGAAGGAAGCTTTCTCAATATGGTAGAGTACATATATGAAAAACCTACAGCTAGCATTGTACTCAATGGTGAAAGACTGAAAGCTTTCCTGCTGAGATCAGGAACAATACAAGGATGCCCACTGTCACCATTATTATTCAATATTGTGCTAGAAGTTCTAGCTAGAGCAATTAGGTTCAAGAAAGAAATAAAAGGTATCCAAATAGGAATGTAAGAAGTAAAATTTTCACTGTTCACTGATGACATGATCCTGTATCTAGAAAATCCTGAAAAATCTACAACAGAGCTACAGATGAGTTCAGCAAAGTGGCTTGATACAAGATTAATATGCAAAAATCAACAGCATTTTTATACACTACTGATGTGCAACCTGAGAAGGAAATCAGAAAAAAAATTCCATTTATAATAGTGACTAAAACAATCAAACATTTAGGAGTAAACTTAACCAAGCACATAAATGACATGTATTCAGAAAACTACAAAACATTGCTAAAAGAAACTGAAGAAGACTTGAAATAAATGTTCATGGATTGGAAGACTAGATATTGTTAATATGTCAATCCTACCCAAACTGATTTAGAGAATCAACACAATCCCAATAAAATTCCCAACAGTCTTTTTTGCAGAAATTGAAAAGCCAATAATCAAATTTATTTGGAAGGATAAGAGGCCCCAAATAGCCAAAAATGTCTTTTAAAAAAGAATGAAATTGGAGAACTCTCACTTCCTGACTTTAAAGCATATTACTTAGCTGCAGTGGTAAAAACAGCATGGTACTGGCATGAGGACAGACATACTGACCAATGGAACTGAATCAAGAACTCAGAAATTGACCCTCACAACTACAGTCAAGTGATTTTACCAGGCTGTTAAGCCCTTCCAGCTGGGGCAGAAGAGTTGATTCAACAAATGTTTCTAGGAGAACTAGATAACCATATCCAAAAGAAAGAAAAAGACCCCTGTCTCACACCTTAAACAAAATTTAACTCAAAAATGGATCAAAAACCTAAATCTAAAAGCAAAAACCACCAAACTCCTAGATGAAAATATAGGAAAACGTCTTCAAGATCTTGCGGTAGGTGGTAGTTTCTTAAACCTTACTCTCAAAGCATGAGCAACAAAAGAAAAATTAGATAAATGGGACCTCCTCAAAATTCAACACTTTTGCACCTCAAAGGATTTGGTCAAAAGGGTGAAAAGGCAGCCAACTCAAAGGGAGAAAATATTTGGCAGTCACATATCTGATAAGGGTTTAATATCCATGATATATAAGGAGATCATACAACTCAATAATAAAAAGACAAACTACCCAATTTAAAAATGGATAAAAGACTTGAAAAGACAACTATCCAAAGAAGAAATACAAATGGCAAAGAAACACATAAAAAAATGTTCAACATCACTAGCAATTAGGGAAATGAAAATCAAATCTACAATGAGATATTTCACCACCTTAGGCTGGTCACTATTAAAGTCAGAAAACTGTAAATGTTGGAGATGATGTGGAGAGGTAGGAACGCTTATTCACTGTTGGTGGGAATGTAGTATGTTATTTTGCAATTTCTAAGAAAGTTTAATACAGTCTTACCATAGGACCCAGAAATACCATTGCCAGGTGTATACCCAGAAGAACTGAGGGCAGTGACACGAACAGACATCTGCACACCGATGTTCATAGCAGCATTATTCATGATAGCCAAAAGTTGGAAACAACCCAGGTGTCCATCAACTGATGAATGGATAAACAAATTGTGGCATATACACACGATGGAATATTATGCAGCAGTAAGAAGAAATGAAGTCATGAAACATATGAAAACGTGGATAAACCTGGAGGACATTGAGTGAAGCAAGCCAGACACAAAGGGACACTGTATGATTGTCCTATTATGTACTAAATATATTATGTGAAATATAAATATATTAAGTGAAATATGAATATGGGTAAAATTGCATATATAAGGCCATTTTTCTTTGAAGCTGAACAACTGCAGGTTAATACTACAAAATATTAATATCAGGCAAAAAAAAACATATGAAGTGAAGGAGACCAGATACAGAGTATCACATATTGTATGACTCCATTTATATAAAATGTAAATATAAATCAATTTATAAAGATGAAATTTGGTTAGTGGTTATGTGGGCTGAGGAAGGAATGCTAAGGGGTGTGTAGTCTTTTTTTTTCAGAGTAATGAAATTGTTAAAATTTTTGAGATAATGAATGTACAATATTATGATTATACTAAAAGCCATTGATTATACACTTCGGATAGATTATATGGTACATGAATCTCAATAAAACTGCTTAATAAA
>PVKH010024984.1:0-13508 GCA_004027955.1 Chaetophractus vellerosus | reverse complement strand
CTTTTTAAATATCATTTTGATTTTTGAAGCATGTGAATGCATTAAAGACCCAAAAGATAAAATATAAAAGAAAGGAGAGGCATGCAGACAAAGGGATATTAAGGAGGCACAATCTATGGAACTTGGTAATTGAATGTGGAGGTGGTGAGGAAGAGAGACAAGTAAAAGGTGAGTGTAGTGGTCATTGTGGGTGAGTCCTCTTATCCATTCTGCCACCAATGACTAGACCAAACCAATGGTTATCATCCATGCTCCTTGCCAGTGAGTTGTTTAGGAATCGACATGTGACTCAATCCTGGCCAGCAAGGGAAATTCACTTGGGGGTCTTCTGGAAAGTTTTCCTATACCTAAGCTGGCGATGCAAAAGACACAGACCCTTTTTCTCCTCTAGATATTGTCATGTATCATGTGATTCACATACCTGCTGTCACCACCTTCCTCTAAGTATGGGAATGACGCTAATGTGCAAAGGAGGCAGTTCCAAAAAAATTACAGTAAAGAGAAGCTACAGATAAAGAGAAGTGTTATGCAGGATACATTTTTTTAAATTGTCCAAGTTAAAAATTGCAGCCAATAGCATCTTAAATGATATGACAAATTCTTTACTTGACCAATCAGATGGGTGGTGATATTCTATAGGGGTACTGAAGGAAGATAGTTCTAAGGAGAAAGATGTCATAAGTATCATGAAGATACAATGGTATTTACTTTCTAGTAAATATGACTTTCTAGAATAATGTGCCTTTTCCCAAAGGAAGTATCTGATCAAATGACTTTGATTTATGGCTTCTAAATTATTCTAATTGATCCAAGAATTTCTTTATGGGGTATTCTACCCACAGACAATGTAAGGTTAATTTGTGATTCTGTATGACAGTGGTGGATTTTGACCAATTTGATGCTATACTACCATGAAAACGCCCACAGAAGATGCTGCAGCTGTGTGAGCTCTTTAGTACAATCACTTAGCCATGTGCATGCAGCAACTTGGTCTGAAGCACTGAAAAGTGAGGAGTTTGGTAAAGAGGCTGCTGCTGTAGTGGTATCTGAGAAAGGTGATGAGAGCTTGACATGGAGCAAAGGAAATGATATTTGAGATATACTTTCTGAGGAGGAATGTAAAGTTGTCAAAGTATGATTGGAAAATGGAAATAGACAAGGTAGGCAGAAGAGCCAAATCTGATGCCAAGTTTTTGAACCCCTCAACAAACCTCTTCTTAACATGCTGTCAAAACTAATCAGGCCCACAAGGCCTGTGAAATTGGGTTGAGGATGCTGTGTTTGATGCTATGTTAAAGCTCTTCTTTGATTTTATGTCCCAGATAGTGAAAAAGGAAATCATTTTTATTTTAGTTTTTACATTAATTTGTGCACTGTCTGGATCCAGATGGAATAGCAATGGGTCCCCTTTTATCTCCACTAACTTGGCAAATAGCTTTAAAGATGTGTTGATCATTTCTAACAGTTGGGTGTTCTTAATGGTTTGAATGACTTGGATATAGTTCCTTGGTAACCTGAATTCTTTGTTAGGCCTCCTTAAAATCATGAGTAAAAGTGGTATTTTATAGAAGTGATAATGCATATTTTAAAAAGTTTCAGTAATATCAACTAATGATTATTATGATTCTTAAGAATGGGGCATAAAAATGTCAATATGTATTACAAAGTTTCTTTTCATTAAAATACAATATGTTGAGTGAAGCATGGCAGATACAAAAGGACAAATACTGTATGATTGGCTATTATGAACTAAATATACTCTGTAAACTTATGGAGTTAATAAACAGAATATAGGTCACCAGGAAATAGTAAGAGGGTAGAGAATGGAAAACTGAGGGTTAATCTGTGTAGAATTGTTAAAAAGGTTGTTTGTAAATCTTTGGAACTGCTATATAGAAATGGTTAAATCATATCATGGTGTTTGTAACTGGCAGTGCTATTGTGTGGGTATGACAGTGGTTGAAAAGGAAGGTCTAAGGTCATGTATATTACTAGAAGGAAAGCTAAAAACTGTAATGTGGGGCTGTATAAGATAGTAAAACTTCATGTAAAACAAAAATATGGGTGATATTGCATATATAAGACTGTTTTTACAAAATATAAATACAAATGTACTAGAGAAAAGGAAAAAGAATAGCATTTATGTATGCCAGGGGAGGCATAGAGAGATTGAGAGGAGATGCGTTTTGCTTATTTGTTGTTTATTATTATCATTGGAATAATGAAAGTGCTCAAACATGTGATTACATCAAATATCGTTGCTTGTACTCTTTGGATGGATTTATGCTTTATTAATATGTATCAATAAAATTGAAAAAAAAAAGTGGGGGGGAGGGAAGAAACTTCCAGATTCAATAGAAAGTATCTTAACTTATTTTTGAGACACCACAAATGGTCTCAACCTCTATTTTTGCTTCTAAGTCCATTTCTGAGAATTATTAAGAAAAGCAAACATCTAAAGTCAGAAAACATAGATTAGGCACCATTCTATGCACTTTCAATTCCATATTTGTCTTAGGACTCATGCTTTCTTGTTGCCTCAGGGACTTTGCTCTATAAATAATTTGCTTGTTTTCCTATGTTTTCAACATTTTACTTTCTTCTGTCTCTTGTTCATCAGTATGATCTGCTATTGCCCATCTTTATAAAATCCTTGCATGAACCTTTGCTTTATTGTGTTCTTTCTCTTGAATCCACTCTTTCTTCTATTCAACAAATATTCATTCAGTGCCTGGTATGTGACATTCTTGATGCTGCAGACACAACAGTGAATAGAGCAGATAAAAATCCCTGCTCTGATGGAGATACTGTTACAGTGAGCAGAGGCATACAGTAAACTGAGGAATAAATAGAATAGATAGACTGCTACGTGATGATAAGTGCTTCAGAGGAAAAGAAAAGAAGCGAAGGGGTGGAGAGACTGATCGAAGAGGAGTTTTTTATTTTATACTAGTTGTTTAGGGAAGACCTCATAGAAAGAGTGTTATTTGAGCAAAGACTTGAAGGAAATGAAGGAGGAAGTTATAGCAAACTCTGGAGGAAACAGTATTTCAGGCAGTGAGAACAGCATGCACAACGGCTCCAGTGCAAGGCCATTTTTTTTTTTTTGACGTATTTGAAGATGACCAGGAGGCCCATCTGGCTGGAACTGAATGAGAGACATGGATAGTTGTAGAATTTGAGGTCAATGAAGTGGTAGTAGGGGGCTTATCACACAGGGACTTGTGAATATCGCAAAGACATTTATGTTACTCAGAGCCAAAGGGAAGCTATTGGATTTTTGTTTGAGAAGTGATATTTTAATGAGAACATTCTTTCTGCTGTGTAATGAATTGTCTCTACAGAAGCTAGAGAATAAGCAGAATGACCTAGTAGGAGGCTGTATTAACTATCCAAAAAAGACATGGTGGAGGCCTAAATCAGCATGGTAGCATTGGAGGGGAAAAACAGCAGTGAGATTCTGGATTTCAAGGCAGAGCTGACACATGATTTCTTGATGGAATCAGGGGATGCAGGTGCCATTTGTTGAAAAAAGTTTTATGCATATGCTGAATTCCTGTCTCCTTTCTAAATCATTCTTTAACTTGCTGCCATTTGTTAATTTTTTATTTTACCCCTACACATGCCTAAAACTGCTTGTTTTAAAAAATCATGAAAACTAGTAGATGATTCTTGATTTTACATAACCACTCTGTAGCATTTGCTACTGTTCATCCTCTTTCATTCAAAATCTCTCTCCTCCCTTGACCCTGTGTGTGGAGGTGTGTCTGTTTCAGTCTCTGTAGGTATGTTCCTTATTTGTCCAATTTCTGTTTCAGGCCACTAGGTGGGCCACACTTTAACAGGTCTTTGCTCCAATGTCACCCTTTCAGTGAGTCTTCCCTGAGCAACTGATATAAAGTGCAAAATTCCCCTCCCCTGAAAACTCTATAACTAAGGAATTAATAGTGACATATCTCACTTTTGTCATTAATCAAATGCTTGAAGAATTTCAAACTTCACAGAATCTTTCAATAGACTGTTAAAAGCATTGTGTCCATATTACAGAGCGAGATGATACTGGTCTCATCCCCACCACTGAGGGAATTTCTTAGATTACTATTGGAATTATAATTACCATTGGACTGTTATAATTGTAATACAATATATTACAGATATTACATATATTTTATGAAGCCCTCAAATGGGACCTCTTGACTGAGTTATGTTTAATGTTAATAATGGCCCCAGCGTAGATGGTAAGCAGTACCATACCATAACATGTCTCAGAAATCAAAAGAACCATCTATAAGATACATATTGGTTTTCTAGTACACATGGGGGAGAACTTATTAATTGAGAAAATGTTACCTGAGCAACGTACTTACCTTCTGTGAGTCATAGTTTCAACTTTAATAGCTTTAAAACTGTTTACTGCACCATGTTATTATAAAAATTAAATGAATTGTCATGTCAAATCCAGTTTTCACAAACGGTTAAGTTCCTTCATGATTCAAGCATTGTTCTAAGTGATAGGGCAGCCTTTGTACTCAAGGAGACTGTAATCTGATTGAGGGAACAAACCTTAAAACCAATCATTAATGAACATTTTATAAGCACTATATTAAAAGTTGAACAGAGCCAGAGGTGAACTAAGTCAGGGTCCTCCTTGTGAAGGATATACTTTAGTTGACTCTTGAATTCAAGGAGAAAGATGGAGAAGGGAACCCTAAGGAAAAGTACCAAGTTCAAAAACATGAAGGTATGAAAAATATGACTCATTCATGTTTTAAGAAGTTCACTATTGAAATCAAGAAAGCATTTAAAGAAGTTGCAAGATTGAGAGTAAAGGTTTAGGCGGTGGCTTGTACAATGAACTAATATATCTGAACTGAAAGTCATAGTTACTGTGAAGGATGCTAAGCAGGGGATTAGTGTGATTATATTAATTTTATAAGGTCCCTTTGGGTGCAGTGAGGAGGATGGATTAAAGGAGGCTGAGCTAAAGAACAGAGATTTCTAATGATGAAAAAACAAGAAAAAATGATGAGGTCTCAATAAAGCAGCAGTGATAGAAATGGCACAAATTTGAGGGGTATATAGACAGTTGAATGGATCTGCCAGGATGGCTAACCAAATTGTGGTAGAAGATGGAAACCTCTATGTTTCTGTTCCAACCCAAAGTGCAGGATGCCTTACATTAAAAAAGGAATAGAAAGCATAGTCTAAGGAGAAGACACGTTGCTTTTTTCAACATGTTGCAGCTGAGGTATCAGTGTATCTGGATAAAGACAAATTCTTTAACATGGTTCCTAAGTCTGATGGTCTGGCCCCTCCATTCTATTTGAGACTCATTTATATGACTGTGCTCCCCTTTGCTCTCTGCAGAAACACTGGCCGTTTTTTCCAGTCCCTTTTCACAGAGCTCTTGTGTATCCTATTCTCTCTGCCTGGATCACTCTTCCTTCCACTCATTGTCTAGTTAATTCCTATTCATATTTCTTAGCTCAAAACTTCAGATTCAGTTCCTTGGAGAAAGTTTCGCTGACCTCCAACATGGTCATATCCAGTCATTATAAATTCTCATAATACTCCCGCCTTTCCTTAGCTCTTGTCATATTTGAAATTTTATACATCTTTTGTATGATTATGTGATATATGTTGGTTTGGCCCCAAAGTTTTTCACCTGGCCTAGAAGCATGCTTGATTTGTTTCCTGTTGTACTTTCAGTTTCTATCACAGTGCCTGGCACATTATAACCATTCAATAAATAGACAGCTATTTATTTATTTATGTAGGTTTTATATACAGCCTACAGGCATAGGCACAGGCTTCTATTGGTTTAATTAGTTTAGGGCAGAAGAGAGATTGAGGCTGGTGATAAATGAGAGCTATCAGCATAATAAAGAAATTTGAATCAAAGGCAGGGCTAAGCTTCCTAAAAGGAAAGTAAACTAAAACAGAAAACCAAAACTTTGGGAGAATTGTGCAAATATTGAAAGAGCAAAAGAGTGGGTTGCTTGAATCTGAGCTTTTGGAAATGGAGCAACTACTAGTGCTTATAAGTTCCCGGGTGTGACCAAGGAAGCCTGTAGGTAAAATAGGCTGGAAGGAGAGATTGTAGGAGACAAGGAAAGAAGCAGCTAAAATTTTGGTTGAACCGTCCATTTAATGTTGAAGAAACTAACAACATGAACAAGAGCATGGTGCATTTGCACACAGTCGGCCAGAAGTTAAAGTTTTGAGAATGAGAACCAGGGTGTCTAGATTAAAATTGAGTCTTGCCATTACTGATAAACCACTTGAAAATCCATTCCCACAAATATTCCTCAGTTTTCTATTAAATAAACAAAATCCTTTACTTCTTTATGTACATCAACTTTCTTTTCTGTTGTTAGAGCTTCTGACGCCCTGGGGTTTACTATGAACATATTTTAGTTACTGACCTATTGACATGAGAGAAGATTTTATTTAATTCCTCCAAGGAAGATTTTTCTGGCAAAGGGGGGTTAACCCCTTCAAGGAGGAGAGGAGCAACCTCTTCCCTGGTAGTAGGGGAAATACTTCCTTGGGTAAGGAAACCTCAGGGAAGTTGCTTTAGAGGGATTATAACAGAGGGATTATGGAGTTTGTTCATTTTTGGAATCCTGCTGGACCTCTACATTTTCAGGATCCTGTTTTCTCTCTATCTAGGATCTAACATTTAATTCTGTGAATTCCACTGATGGAAAATCCAGCAACTTTCTGAGTTTGATATTTTGGCTCTCTCAGCCATGGAGTTGCCAGTGGTAAAATATTCTTTTAGTGAAGTTAAAAAATTCTTGACTTTTGGTCCATGCCTTGAGGTGAGAGTTTAGGAAGCTAAGCTTGCTATTCTGTTGCTTTATGTTATTTACCATCATCTGAACTTTACCTAGCAGTGTTTGAACCCCTTATCTTCTTATTAAATTCCATGTTGGCAACTCTACCATATCCAGAGCCTTGCCTTAAGTGGGTGCTTGAATTTAGATGTCAGAAGTGATATGCTTCACCATGATATATAGCTATGCTCTCACCTCAGAATAGGTATGGTTGTTTCTTAGCATCTACTCACTCAACCTTAGCCAGATAACATTCTTCAATATCATACATTTCATTGTAGTCTAGTACTTGCAACCCAGTTACTGGTATTAAATTTGGCATAAGTAAAGGATCCTTGGTTTGAAGCAAGAAGCTAATTTAGAACATAGAGAACTTATTGGAAGTATATCAGGGGTGCAGATAATCCTTAGGGAGATTTGGAAACCGTTGCATGAATGGGAGCCAAGGCATAACCACAGGGGTAGAAAGCTGGAATTTTAGGAATAGTCTGTTGTGACATCCCTCCTGGAATGGATGAACCTCAACCATTTTCAGCCTCTATTTACTCTTGCTTAAAACACAAATTCCTGAAAGTGAATATACACTTGTTTTACTTAAATTGAGTGCCTCCTCTTTAACTAAGCTAGAGTCTTTCAAGACTATATTCATTATGGAAGAGGTGAATACTAAAGGGAAGACAAATGGGTGCTGAGCAGCCAAAACCCACCAAATTTCCTTACACCTGTCTTTTTATTCACCTGTGTCTAGTCTCTGGGTCCCAGGAATTCCTGATTGCACCAATGCTATTGCTAATTGCAATATAAATTCGAAAGGAGATTCTGGATCTGAGAATAAATCAAGAGAAGCAATGACAGGATTTGCTGACTGAAGGAATCTGGATATTTTATCTAGATTTTTCTTCTTGGTTAAGTGGAAGAAAGATAGTAGTATTGTACAGGGAAATCTGGAAAGTGAGTTGATTTTTCAGAACAGACGATTAAAGATAAATATGACCATGATGTGAATATTGAGAAATACATGCATATTTTGTTTTAAAGGGCTCCAGGATAGTTACAAGAGATTGAAAAATCCTAGTAACTGGACCTCTTCAAAAAATTTTGGTAAAAGTTTTATAAGTTGTCAGTGATTCCTTGCTTCACTGAGGTGTAGAACCAACCAACAAGGAAGGTTTTTCTGTGAAATCATGGCTGCCTTGTACTTCCAACTTTTTCTTATCGGACCAACTATAGAAAATATTAGTTGAAAGAGGTCATTTCAGGTAACAATTTTGTTTTCTTTTGTTATTGGCAGTACTAATTAACCTATTATGCAGGTTATTTTTGATGCCAGTTATTAGGATGCATTAGGAGTTTATTGCACTTAGAGCAGACATGACCTCTTGCTCTACTTTTCCAAACATCTGTTCTTCAGAGTTCACCCATAATGTCACTACCTAATTAGACTCTAGCAGCATGAAAATTTTCTTGTTAAATATAAAGTGGTTATCATAAACATGCCATAGGGAAACTAGAGACTTGACTTAAAGGAAAGGAAAGGTTATCATCTCCAAGTCTTTCATTGGTGAGTATATAATGTTACTTTTTGACTAAGCCTATTTTGTTAAAGGATTAAAGATTATTCATACAATTCATATTTTAAAGAGAAAACTGATGTAGAAAAGCCATAGGGATTCTCTGTTTAGCATAACAATTTTTACTAATAATTTATATAGTTCTTTCCTACGGATTTGTACTTTCCTTGTGTATTATTATATTTTCCCCACCCAAAATGCCCCCCACTGATATTAGGTAATCCAGACCTAAATGCAGGTTTTTAGTGCTAATGGGAGTTAGGAGAACAAAAGTAAGAATTTATACAATCTAACCCGAATAAATTGATTGTTATTTAAGATTTATGAACTATTCAATAACAAGGATGTTGTTATTGTTTATTCATTCAGTTTTTCATGAATTTTCCACATATTTACATGACTTATTTTTTTATTTTGTTTTTCTTTTTTGTTCTGTTTGCGTATACTTTTTTTATATTGACATGTTTTCCTCCTACATTAACAAATTTTAAAATACCGTTTGGATTCTCTAAGAAACTATCATGCTATATTTTAAAACATATTTAAATCATTTGTGATTCTTTTCATTCTGGTATAAACTGTTGAATGGATGTAAAAATACATTTATGCAAATGTTATATGCAAGGGTTTATCTTAAAATTTTGTTTACTTTCTTATCCTAAGATCTGGGAACTGTCACAAAAATAAATATCAGGAATATTTGTCTAAATTATTTCCAACTTGCATTAGTAGTGGATTTAGAAGAGAGGAAGGTAAAAGAATAACAAGGTTATTTTAGGGGTCTCAACAGTTAAATGTCTCATAAAAAGGACTCTTTCCTACACTTGTTCTTTCTCACTGCACATTACACACAGATGATTCTAATCACCATTGCTCAAATTACCTGAAGCCTCAATTACCCTGGCTTCAATGAGAACATTCCAAATGGCAGAGCACCTATATAGGTATTCTGATAATAGGCTGCCAATTAAGTTATCTCTCTCTGGAAACTTATTATGTCAGCTCAGTGAATATAATATCATTAGCACCTTCATATCATCATACCCGAACAGTTGCTGACACTGCATAAATATAACTGCTAAGCTATCAAAGTAGCTGCTCAACCACAATGGCCTTGATATTACAAAAAATGTCTGTAGCTATGTGTGCTCGTTTGCATATATGGGAAGCATGTAAGTGTGGACATATGCATTATGCATGTGTATGCAAATGTGTTTTGTATAAAAAATAAATGGGGGATTACACAAGGAAAACACAAATACCTACAAATAAACTACATAATTATCAGTAAAAATTTCTTTATGCAATTTTGTCACAATATAAATGGCATCAGTTATAACTCTGGTCTCTGTCCTCTGTAACATGGAGCATACCCAGGCTGAATTATGCATTGTAAAAATATCCTATAAAGTCCACATTGGATCTGGGAACAAAATTAAGATTTTAATTTGAATCACCAAGAAAATTATAAAAGTTTTTAAAAATGACCGTACCCTCACTCTAGAATTGGAAGCATATATATTTTCCTAGAAAGTTAAGCATAAAATTATAAAAAATTACAAATGTTACTTACTGAAATTCCAAATAAGTTGGAATCATTCTTATTCATACTTATTAATACATTCTTTTAATTCATTGATATTAAGGAACCCGTGAAAGTCATCAGAATAATCTGTTTTGTCTGGGAACTGTTTCTCCTTATTGTGGTAGTGATGAACATAATAGGTGTCAATCTGACTAGGTCTGAATCTTGGTTTTACTACTTATCTTGAGGAAATACCATGACCCTTTAAGTATCAGTTTCTTCATTTAAAAAGTGGAGATTAAATACGTACTTTCCTCATAGGAGGCAAGAGCTCAACTGCTTGAGCTACATCTGCTCCCCATAGGTATATTGTGAAACTTAAATAATGCAATGAATATAAAGTGTTGATCACAGTGCCTGGAGAACATTATTCAATAAATGATAATTGTTATTTATATGGTTATTAATATTTTAAATTATTCTTGAATTGCCAAAGTTCTACTGATCTATTTTACTTTTTTACCTGTGCTTGTTAAGGTGTTTATCAATTGAATTAATAAGGAGGATTGCTTCCCACAAAATATCCACTGTTTCACTATTTTATTTTGTTTGTGGGTTTTGTTTGTTTATCTTTTTGAAGTCTCAGCTCTGTTCTTTCAATTGAGCTGCAAGGCCAGTTGCTTTTATGTTCAACTTCTTTGTTCTCTACTGCCATAAGAAAGGGGGCTTAAAATACCTTTTGGAGAGTATGAATAATTTCCTATTGAAGATTTCCAGTCCAAAATTGTCATCCTCTTCCCCCACTGAAGCATGTACTCCCTGACACTTCCAGATTAAACCATTAACTGTACTATCTTGGCTGCATCAATTCAATGTATACTTATGCTTTCACGACATGCGATGTGCCTAGTTAACCATTTTATATCCAATATCATGTGGGTCATGCTTCAACTTTCCTCCTTTCATTTGTATTTTATTTGATAATAATATATTTTAAATGTTTCCAACCACAGCAAAGAAACTGTACAATAAAAGAAAACATGTAAGATAAAAACAAAAATTAACAAAAAATTAACAAAAATTCTTAAAAACTGATACTAATTTCATATGATTGTTTCCTTAGACTGCTAAACTATATTCAAAGTATTTAAATATTGAGTTTTGGCAGACTTTATTGGCACTACTTAAGATGAAGGCGTCTTCTAAAATATTAGACTGAAAGTATTTAGACATGGTCTAATCACATGGGAATACAGTGTTGCCAAATCATTTGCCAAATAAATATCTTTACCATATGCTTTAAAATGTAGCATAATCCTTCCAAGGGAGAAATTCCTTTTATTGCATACTACAAAGAAGATACTGCAATGCTAGGTATTGAACAATCCGTATCGATAGGAGACTATTCTCTCTGCTGTAACTGGAAATGCTGCTAAGTGGCCTTAATGCCAATTAGTATGGCTGAAACTTGAATATGTTCAGAAATATAATGAACGGCACATTTGTGTTTGCAAATTCATCATATAAAAGCAGGGTATGTGGTTCATTATTCCATAGAAAGAGAACCTTAAAATAGCTCTGTGTGGAAATCAACTGTCCATCAGAGAAATCAGGGAAAAAGATGTTGTGGGAATCAGAAGAAGCTGTTTCCTCATCAGCTTTGGCTTTCCTGCCTTGCATTTTAGAGTTCTCATAATGCAAGTCGTGCAGAATGTGTAAAGACAAGAACAAAAATACAGATCCCACTAGGCCATTCCTCTTTATAACCATGTCATCAGTAATAATTTAGAACTCTATTCCTTTCAGCATTCAGCTGTCTGAAAGTTATAGGGCATGGCAGTACTATTGATGGGTCTAGTGGAAACATACTTTACCTAATCTTGATTTATGTCCCTAAATTTGTAAAGAACTGGCCTTCACTCTGCCAAATTCCCCTCATATTTCCTTCTGTGCTCATGCATGAATATCTGAATGTCTCTAAATTCCTCCAGTGGCCATACAGTATATGGAGCATCTGACTATTATTAAAAAAAAAAAAAGTAGGGTACCAAAATAATAGGAAAGCAAGTAGAATCCTTTTCTGAAAGCAATATTAAATGTTGATAGTAAAGGAAAAGAGAATTATTTTCTGAAGTCAAATTTCAGAGGACTTTTCCTCACATTTGATCTACTTTTTAGATACTATTGGCCAGGAATGTTAGGATTCATTCCAACTTTATAAAAATGAAGGGGAGACATTGGAAGTCACTAAAAGCACAGGAGACAGGTCAGATGGGAGCTTTGCAATTAATATGCTGAATCATTAAAAAGTACCAAATCTAACCTATTCTTATGGAAGGTTTTTGAGGGTTAGAACTCTGTCAGGAGGCTGGAGACTGTGGTAGGAATTTGCCCTGCAACCCTTAGTTTCCTCATATGTAGAATAAATGTATTTGAGTCACTAAATATGGACTGAGTCATTGGGTAGACACCATGATTTAAGGTGTTATAGGAGTTCCAAGAGGGAAAAAATAATTTCTGATTTTGGAAATTTAAAAATATAATTATAAAAAAGCAAAACAAAAAAGAAATAAAAGCAGAGCATGCATAATGTTTGTATGTATGCGTACACACACCACCTAAATCCTGAACATGTGTTTACACAGGCAGTGATCGACAGAAGTCACCGCTGGAAACTTGGAGTGACTCATTTGCCCTACCTAATCAGTCAGGAAGTCCTGTTGTTTCTGTCCCTTCAATATTTCTTAAATCCATTTCTACTGCTCTCTAATCTTAACAAATTTCTTTTGTTTAAACTGCCACTTGGGTTGCTGTAATAATCTCCTAAATCTTGCCTCCAGCTACCAACCCTCCCTTTAATCCCTCTGAACATTGTGCCTGGCGGAGCTTTTCTAAAGTGAACATTTGATCATGTTGCTTTGTGGCTTAGAGCCCTTCACTGGATCCCTCATTTCCCTTAGAATAAAATTTAACATTTTAGCTTGCCAGGTCATCGCCTCCATTATTTGGCCTCTTCTTACCTCTGAGATTCTACTGTCCCTGATCTGCTATGTTCTTATCTCTGGGCCTCTTCATAGGCATACTTTCTCTCTCCCTTGCACCAAATCTTTCTTCAGTTATCAAATCGAACATCTTCTTCTCTGGGCGCCCTCTCTCAACCCTTCAAGAGTGTAGCTGTCTCTTCTGTGTGTTCTTATAGCACCTCCTGCTTATATGGATTGTTGCATAAAACTACTGAAACAACTGTTAACTTCTCTGTTTCTCTCATCAGACTGTAAAATTATTGACATAGTCTGTGTCTTGTCAGCCTTTTATATCCTTTTATATATTAGAGAATAGTTGTTGAATGAATGTATTGAAAGAACCAATGCACAGCTGTCGGTTCCCGCCCGGCCCTGGCTGGGCAGCGCTGCGGGCTGCGGCCTGGGCGGCGACACAGGCTGGTTATGACCGTTCGGCGTGCACTCCGAAACGGCCGAGGAGGATGAGGAGGTTCTCAGGGAGCGGCACCCAGCCAGGGGCTCCCTGGTCTCCACAGATCGGGGTGGGGGGTATCTGGTAGAAACCGCGCGG